>CAJNSZ010000217.1:111374-143791 GCA_905329745.1 Rotaria sp. Silwood2
ATTCTAGCACCTTTCGTGAAATATGAGTGATTTTTGAGATTTTAATATCTCGGGAAGGAAACATTCTTTTGAGCTAAAATTTTCGGGGCATTCTACTCACAACTAGACCTGTCTATGGGCAAAATCTCAAGCCGAAATATCGTCATTCGATATTTTAGTAAATACCATGCCATAGGCTGTAATTCTAGTAAAATCCCTGTAACTCTGAACAGAAGGTCTAAGGGCCGTTATCCTTTTGGAGTTTTTCATACTTGACTGGGGTTTACCTTATGCACAGGATCCGAACTCAAAAGCGATTGGACAGTTGGGAACCTTCCCTCGTGAGTTTTTCCGATATTTTTTGATGAAAAGTCGTGTTGACACGAAACTTAATTTTCAAATTTTAGAATTATAACTTTGCATAGAGACAAATCCTAATCAGAATAGTTTTTTGTGGGTGCTTCAAATTTTGTCACTATTCCTATCGTAAGATATAACGATGGTAATAGCGTACTTTTTGCATAGCTGATATAAATCGGCAGCTTCGATGTTTTTATATCAGGATCAAAGCAAATCAAAAGATCTGAAATCAATCTCATCGAAATTCATCTTTACGCAAATTTTTAAGTCGAAATTTGACAATGAATTTTTCTGTTACCATCGCAGTAATAAGCTAAGATCGTAAATTCTTTTCAGAGTATTCATAGCTTATTTGAATATAAATAATGCACACAGTCTCAATTGAACAGTTGGAGGATTCCATCTTTTTTGTCACTATTGCAACCAAACAGCGTCACGTACTTGTTATAGACTTGATAAAGTTAACGCTGAATTTTACAATGTAGTAGGGTCAAGAACAAGGTTTCATAGCTTCATTGCAATATACTCTCACAGATAAGTTGATACTAGCTGAAATGAATTTCAAATAGGGATGCATCAATTTCAATTCTTAGAATTGATCTTGAAAAAATTAGGATGAAATTATTAATTTATGAGACTACGCACAAACCGAATACTTTATTTTCTTATAGAAAACTTGAAAATTTTTTCTGTTTATATGACGTGATTAGGCATGTACCGAGCTTTTTTCGTTATTTTTCAGCACTTTTATATTACAGCCTTGAGCTCTGAAATGAAAGGTTTAATCATGTGGCCTAGCCTATCAAAAGATAGACAAAAAATTTCTCTACAAAATGAGACGTTCCAGAGTTCTGTGTTGCAGTTATTCTAATTTTTATTTGCAGTGCAAAAAAATGTCTCGACCGAGCCTGATCGAGCCCGAGCCCCGAGCCTAGGCTCGGTCAGGCTCGGTTTGTAAAGTTCTCATAAAAACCAAAAGAATTGCTGCACAGAGATGAGGTATGTCTCATCTGATAGAGTGAAATTTTCTCTATCTTTTGATAGGTTAGATTGCATGATTCAACTTTTTATTTCGTAGCTTAAGCTTTAATACGAAAAAACTCTAAAATAACGAAAACAAAGCTCGGTACATGCCTAGACGTGATAGAGAAAATGACGTTCTATTTTTCTATGCTATTTGATCACTATTCAACTAATAGAATAATAATAATATATTAATAAGAACTGTTTTTATTGAAAACTAGCTGATAGCATGAGTTCATAATGAGTGTAACATAAAAAATGGGACACTTTTGCATTTTCATTTTATTATCACTTAATACATTGTATTAAAAAACAAAATATACCACAAGATACAGCATAAAAAGCTGTACAATTTATAAACGATCGCTTATTTTATAGTTGAACCTATTATTTTCAAAATAGACAAAGTTCTGAGCGTGGAAATTTCGACACTATGAAAAAGAGAATTTCTTTTTTTTGGTAAAAGACGAATTCGTTTTCTTTCTGTCTCATCTTTTCATAATTGTTCTTTGTAAATTGTAGACCTTTTTATGCTGCACCTTGTGATATATTTTTTTTTAAATAGAATGTATTAAATGATAACAAAGTAAAATGCAAAAGTATTCCACACGTTATGATCTATTACTACAAGCTATAGTTTTCAACAAAAACAGTTCTTATCGAAATTTTATTCTTATGATATTAGTTGAATAGTAATCAAATAGTATAGAAAAATAGAGCGTCATTTTCTCTACCATATCATAAAAAAGAATTTTTTTTTCAAGCTTTCTATAAGAAAATAAAGTACCTCCGCCACTATTTTTAGATTGCTGCAATGTAGCCTTGAGATGGATATTTTTCGAGTATCTTAGAATAAACTACAAGATATCATATTTTGTAGAGGATTTGTTTCTAATCATTGTTATAAAAAGAAGAAACTGAGATTGGATATGGATATTTATGATTAGAAAAAAATAAACTCTGTACAAGATAGAATAGATCTTATTATCGTTTCTAGAACGGGCACCCCTTTTCCGACCTAAAATTTTCATGTTTTATGTTTGGTATATAGATTTAAATGTTCTCTATCTAATGAGAACATTTGAAGAAGAGAAAAACCACTTTTTTTGCATGTAAAAAAATCAAAACAAAACTGAATTTTATGGTAAAAAAAGCCCAAAAGTGCAATTTTCTTTGTGATTTTCTCAATACACGGTTCGGCTAATTGAGCTCAAACTTATTTTATGAGTACTTCAATCAAATTTGGATGTGTAGTTTTTGTTTCTCTTTGAAAATATTATACTTGAGAAGCTTTATAGATTTTAAATTATCACTAGCTGGAAAAAAAAAAACTTTTTTAATGTTTTTTTTGACAGTGCCTTCAATTTTTTGCTTTTCCTGAGTCTCAAAAACAATATTTTTCAAACGCATCCAAATTTATTTCTAGTAGTCGCCAGAGAAAAAAATTTTAACCTTAAAAAATGTATTGTAAATGTTTGCGAAGCGGAAGGAGAGCTTCAGATCATTCGCAAGATTTCCCTGAAGAAATCATTTGGAAATTTTGAATCTATAGTGAATTTTATTGTTCTATCTATTCTGAAAGTTTCAAGAATTTCCGCTAAGTCGTTCTCGCGAAACTTCGGAAGGAGCGGGTGGAAGTTCCGTTAAATGTTTCCTCACACGACATAAGCGGAACTAATCATTTGTGATTAATAAAAATATCTTTGAAATTTGTAATAAAAAAAATTATAAAAAGATATCGAAATGATAAATATCTTTGTCTATACGTTTCATATTATTCGAACGGCATCGACAGTAGCTTTTAATATCTTGTATATAATAAAAAAAGAATTCTATACAATATTCTAACACCTTCAAAAGTACTTTAATCAGATTAGATTTTTTATTTGAAGCTGTAAATTCTAGTAACTCATTTATGACATATCATGAAGAGTCATATAATTGGTTTAATACTTGTATTAAAAAAAGTAAGAGAATTACAACAACCTCAATTCAATATAAGACAATTCAAACTAATAAATTTTGAAATTTTATCGAATAGTAGAACACTTGATATAAAGTAAAAGCTTAGAAAAAGTTTTTTGTCTATTTCATCTATGGTATTAGTTTCTTTCTTCGAAGTCGAATTTAATGTAAAAAAGAAAGAAAAATAAAATGATTGAGTATCATATATCTAATCTTACCAATTAAGATAACAAAGTCCTGTAAATACATCTAATAATGGTATGTGATTTTCTTGAAAATATTCATTTAATGTCATCATATGTCCATTTTTAACAATTCCAAATATTTTTTTTTCTATTAAATAAATATCTTCTATATGAATATTTGATACCGTATAATTTGGTACTAAATGTAATGCATCATATAAAAGTAAATATGTCAAATAGATTAATGCTGCTAATGCAAAACGTCTTGTACGTTCGGATATAATAAAAAAAATAAGTAAAATTAAATAAATTAAAATATGTACTATTGAAATACCAGCAATAAATATAAACCATAGGAAATAAAGTAAACTTGCTAAAATTATCCAAAGAATATTTTCTTTTAAAATTAAAAAAATTGAATATTTCTCAACATGAGGTATTAGTAAACGATTTGAATAGTCAGGATCTATATTAATAAGTATAGAATTTTGATTTGTAGCATTATTTGTATCATTATTATTTTCATCATTTATTCTATGAATATCAAGTTGATGATAAATTGAATGATTATTATCTTGTTTAATTATTCCATTTGGATGTTTTTTATATGATATAAATGTTTTATAACGTGGTCGAAATGGTGACGTTAACGTTGAAAATAATGTTGAAAATGATGATGATGATGATGAATTGTTACCATGAGAAGATTTTGTACTATATTCATTAGTTAATGAAGTAATTGATTCATCATTAGTTGTACTTGTTTGAAAACCGAGTTGTATACCTAAAAATGATTGAAAAAAAGTAAATTAACAACACAATAATCATTTTCACATTTTTTTCTCTTTCAAACGAAAAAAAAAAACTATTTTTTAATCTAGTATATAACAATTCTTATTATGTCACATTGACTTATTATTCAAACATTAAAAACTAAAGTGTAAAGAACGAAAGTTTAAGTGCATTCTTTCTTTTTTTCATTTGTATAAATATGCTTTAATAGACAAGCTGAGCATGACAATGCAGTTTTCATTTTAATTTGTCGAATCATTAGGTGGAAAAGTAAAACTTTAGAAAAACGAAAGAACATCCCATTTCATAAATATAAATTTAATGTATTTAAAGTAATTATTGAATGTTAATTATGCAAATTTATTTTTTTGAAAATATTTAAAAAACAGTTCTGTGTATACGAACTTGTTTTTTTTTTAAATAAGTATATCTACTTTAGTTGTTCTAACGCAAAAACAAACATACAACACATTTTCGTATCAATAAAATAGAAATAAATAAATACTTTTATAGCTTTTCATTCAATTTGCTCTTTATATTCAAACATATTAAGGTTATCTATAGTGCACAAAGTTTTTTTCATTCACAAAATAAATATAATTAAAATTCGATAGTACTTGTCAATAGACTAATGCTCGTATTGATATCAATAAGATTTTCTTCGTCATTCCATTTTTATTTTTCAAACAAATTACTAATTAAATTAATAATGAAAATTATATAGTCATGCTTTACTAGTTAAACTGAATGAGAAAAAAAAAAATATATATATATATATTTATTTAAATGAACGGAAGACATGACAAAGAAAATACATCGACCTGGACTTTACATTCTTCGCATGTTATCACGTCAACGAGAATCAAGACAAAGTACACCAGAAAAGAACAAAAGAAAGAAATATTATTATTATTTTCTGTTTCTTTACTGTTATCAGTATTAATTTGATATGTATAAAGCTAATCCTCAAGAGACTAAATATCGTGATCAAAAAGAAAAAAAAGAAACAAAAAATTAATATTTATCTCACCGAGTTGGGTAAAAAATGTTGACATGGGCCCGAACATTTTTGTCCATTTTCGAGTATATAATGGATTATAATAACGCATATTATTCATTTATTAAGATACTTCATAATAAATCTATGAATATTATTGAACTATATCAGCTAAAATAAACAAAAAATAAAATATCATACCCAATTAAGTGTGCTAAGATATCAGTCGATATAAAAGAAAAATGATATGCATATATATATAGATAAGCCAATTTTATTCCAAAACAAGCTAAAAAATGAACGAATAAATGAATGAATAGAATACTTAAATAGGATTTTGCATGAAAAATATTAACTAAACTATTAATATGTATGCATGGACATACATTGGAATACATTTAAATAAAAAAGAATATCATGTAGAACTACTAATCAACTAGTAACAAAAGAAGAAAAAAAAACGAAATACTCATCGTCTTCTTCTTTTTTATCAACAATGCAATGCCTAATCGAACAAAGAATATAACAATCGATCGACAACCTTTTGTCAAATATGTCGTCAACGTGGTTACTAGCGGATTGTTACCCTTCCTCAATGCCTTACACAGCTATTTCATTCGGTTCGGTTATCAAAAAAAAAAAAAAAAAAAATAGTAATCTCGAGGCGTCGTGGTCGTACGTCCGCGTTTTTTTTTCTTTCATCTATTACATGCACCCTGTTTTTCTCGTTCTTCTATTGTCGTTTTCTTCTTTTCTTCTTGTATGGCTTTTTTTTTTCTTTCTTCCTCTCCTATTTTTTTTTTTCTTTTCGTTCCATGGTGACTCGTTTTTACCCATACTGCAAACGCTCATTTTCTTACTCATTTTACAAGATTGATGTAAATTGTCTAATATAATATCTGATTGTTTTTTACAAACAAGTTGACTAATGAGACTTTTTTTTTTAAGAGTTCTTATTGGTTTTGAATTGATACTCCGATTAGTTATTTGTAAATGTCAAATTTTATTTTTGATTATCGATCATGATAAATCTATTTGGTATAAAACTATTTAAAAAATAGATAATTTATTTTATGTTGTAGAAGAATCTAGTTTTTTTTTTCTATTCCTAATATAATTATACTGAATGATCCATGTATAAGAATCGTGAAAAACAAAATTATTAGTCACGTACAAATACAGATACAATTTAAAAAGACGAAATAACTAATAAATATTTTTCTTTGTTTTTTAGTTTCATTGTCAAATAGACGTATTAATCGATTATAAAAGAAAATATTGACGTAAGGTCAATTATAATTTTAATCTTTGCTGATTTTATTTTTTCAATATAAAGATATGATATATCTACCTGATTTTATTTCAATGAATAGAAACATATTCTTTATTATTGGAAGTATCGAGAACAATATACGTTTAAAAAATTTCTACTATAAAACTTGCTGTGATTCATAAATAAATCGCACGGGCATGCTTGTAATCATTCTTTTTTTTTTTACTGATGTTGTTCAATGAAGGTAAAAGGTTGCTGTCAACAACATAAAACAAACTTTCTATTATATCATAAAGAAATCGGTTTCTTAGAAATATTTCACAAGAGAAATGCTATTGGTTATGTTTTAAGTGCAATGAATAAAAGGCGTCATTCTGTTCTGCTTTGACGACAAGAACATGCAAATACGTACATACATAAAAAGAAATGATTCAAGACAACAGTAGTGAGGCAAAGCATCATGGCAGCTATTGTTAACGTTTTCTATACATACACAGATGTTAAACGATTGTTTTTGATGATTATTGTTTTTATCTATATTTGACATTGAAAAAAAACTAATATGTGCAATTGATTTGAAAATTCAGTAAATATTGAAAGAAGTAAAATCAATAGACAATAGAATTCTTTTTCTATCTCGTCCAAAGTACACTAAAACTTAATATATTTATTGCTTTCAATTAATTTAGAATCAGAAAACGATATATCTAAACAATTAATTTCCGTTGTTACTTCTTTTCTTTTTAATAAATATATGTTCTTTTTCTTGAAAAGCCTTTAGAAAAATGTGTGGATCTGTATTCCGACATTCATATATATATGAAGTTTTCTTTAGAAATTTTATTTTTAATAATATATAATGAAATCAATACATTTCTATTTATGATGTTTAATTTTTAGAAATAAAAATTAGTTTTATTATAATGAAAAAGATTGTATTATGTAAACGATTTCGTTTTATTAAAATCTATTTAATTAGAGTGCACTTTAAAAAATTTTAAAAAAAGAAAGGAGAAAGAAGTTCATAGCTTTTTATTTAATGTACTATATTGCATTGAGATAAGCATGATAAATCATTTACAGAAATGTACGTTGCTAAAAGAAAAAAACAAGAAAATTCAATGCATTCTTTAATTAAAAGAAAACGTTATACCATTCATATCTAAGTCATCTGTATTATGACGATTTTTTTCTTCTAATTTTGGTCCTTTAACAACTTTAACTCGAGTACCAGTTAACATTTTCATTTTAACACCACCTTCATTTAAACATACATCGATCATATGTCGATAAGCAAGTCGTCGTGCTTCACTAGGACTTTGACTTATTCCAGCAGGAAATTGTATATGATCATCAAGTATAACTCGATGAAAACAATATCGTTTGCCATCGAATTGTCGTATTTGTTCATGACTTGTTACATTCATTGTACTCTGTTGTATAACTTTATCAATTTCACATATATCAGATGTAGGTTTTAATTCATTATTTCGTAACATTTCAGCTAGCTTAGATAATGATACTGTATCTGCAAAGCATACTCGATTTTCATTCCTACAAATCACTCATTCGAATTTAAGTGTTTTATTAATCAATAAAAAAAAAAAGAAAAGTCCTTACAGTTCATATTCAGATGTATCTGATAAGACTCCTGCTCGTTTTGCTGTTTCCATTAATTGATTGACTTCAGCTGGAGTCATTTCAACGTTGAAAAACGATTAGAATAAAATTAAACAATTAGATATATGTATAAATATATTAGATAAAAGTTTGTATCTAGATTTCTTTATAGTAAATTTATCCTTTATTTATAGTATTATAAATGTTCTTCATCACTTACATATTCAGTTGCATGATTAGATAATATTTCTTTAGTTTGAGGAATATCTTTACGAGGTGTAAATAATTTTTCACGATTAGTATATTGTGAATCACGATCTAAAATCAACTTCAATTAAATTAATCAATAATTCTGTTACTTCAATGAATACTTAATAGTGTTCGACCAAGAAGACCTGTAAAAGGTGTATCACATTTATATGATGAAGCTGATGGTGTACTAGGTGTATGATCACGTTTTGAATTCAAATCTGTAATATCTGATTCTGAAAAATAAATTAAAAAAAAAAAAACATTAAATAGAAGATTTAATACGAACGAGTTAGACTTCGTGTTCGATTTCGACGGCCAAAATTAGCTGCTGAAAGTGGTGGTCGTTGTGGTTTTTTCATTTTTTTTTCATCTAAGAAAATATAAATCGATGTTTATAATTCAGAAGAAACGAGAAAAAAAAAACGAAAGAATAATTACGTGTTTCTTGTAGAAAAATAGCATCATCATAAGCCATATCACAAGTAATTTGTGTTTGTTGCATCCAATAATTAAGACGGCGTACAACAAAATCACGAACATCTCTATTATGATGTGATATTGTCCAATTAACTCGTTCAAATAGACGTTTTGTATCTTGAACTACGGTAAGATCAATAATAGCACAAGTCATACGACGTAATTCATTTAAACGATAATCCTTTATTTGAAAAAGAAAAATATTTATTTTAAATTTTGATTTGTTTTTTATTTACTTGTTCACCACAAAATATTGCACGAGCATTTATATCAGCTCGTTGTATATTAAGTACTGTTTGTAAAGTTGTAGTCTAAAAACAATAATAAGAAGAAATTATTAGAAAAAAATAATTACAAACCGGTGAAAATGGTTTTTTTACAATCGATGAAAAACCTGATGATGATGATCGACTTGATGCTTTCGATATAGAACTCATTTCGATTTACAGTCTTATGTTTAAAAGTAATCGCGAATAATATGAACTATCTGACGATTAAATGGACGACTATTTAGCTATATTCTTTCTGTTCGTTTACTTTGTCACATGTATTCTTTCTGTAAACAAAGTAAATTTATCACAATAAACAATGAAAGCATTCAACATGATATATAATCTATTGGTGCAAATTGTGAAAAATAAAGTTTTTTATTTAAATAAATTAAAATATAAAACATCATGTTATTTTATTATTATATCGATAAATTGTGAGAAAATTTATTTACTAAGATATATTTTTTTTTTCTTTATTCAATAAAAATAAGATCTCTTATTAGAACGTAATAAACAAAAAAATTATTCAATTTATTAAACTTTTAGAAGAAAAAAATTGATTTTTCTTGATATTTCTCTTAATATCGATTTTGCAGAAGTTTAATAACAAGTAAATTCAAGTATTATACATCATTCAGCTGAACAATAAATAGTATTTATTGAACAAGAAATTCAACATTAGCTTAATAATCATTCAATCCTGTCCGAGTGAAATTTTACATAAAGAATAAAAACATAAAGATTTTCTTTTTTTAATATTTTGAATAATATGAGAAAATAGGTCTATTACGAAGTTATTATGATGCATTACCGGAACAAATCTTCCTAGTGGAATAAATATAATTTTTATGTCTATTTAAAAAACGAGCAATCATTCTTGTAATGTTTTATTATATTCATTAAGTGATCGTTAAAAGATAGTGGAAAATTTTAAAATTTCTGCACGCATTTTCTATCGTAGAAAACTTAATTAGTATTGTAATACCCAAGTTTTATGTTTTTTTTTTTGGAATTGAAATTAGATACTTACAAGCAATGCACCATTTAAAATATCCTTCTTTTTTTTTATAATTAGTTCTATATATGAATTGAAAAAATATTTCCTGAATGTTACTTATATGGAAATAAACGTCAGAGTTCATTGTGTACGAACGTTTTCGTTATGAATCCCTATAGATCTTGTCGGCAATCACCAAAGATTTGGTTAATTCTGTTAGTGTAATCTCTGGAGAATTAAAAATGTGAAACATCATCGAACTGCTGATATTGTATTGAAAAATCGATAACTGTTTTACGTTAAAAGGAGTTTTCAAAAAATGTTTGTAGTCTCACTTAAGTAAAAGTTATAGCTTAGTGCAACATCACATTTCGTAGAGAATTGTCTATTCTATAAAACGAAAGGGAGAAAATTAAAGTATTTTGTCATGGTCCAGAGTTTTCTATCATCCCAAAATTTCAATACTTTTTATGTATAATTGTTACTGTATAGTAAAAAAAAAATCTGAAATGAACTGAAGTATTTAAGTCATTTAGATAGAAATTTTCAGAAGTTTATTAAACAAAGAATGAAATCTAATATCTATTGATGAATACTCTAAAATAATTACAAGAATATATACAAAACTACATAAAAATATATATATTCTTTTATATTATAAATTTTGAAAATGATAAATTAGACAATACAATTATTTTTTTCATATTTTCATAAGAAAATTTTTGTCAATTCAAAATTATTCATAATTATATTCACTAGACGAACTTGATGACATACAAAGATGTATTGTATTGATAAATTATTTATATAAGATAAAAGTCGTTTATATTTATTATTTAGACGTACAGGACAAAATGCTATAAACATATAATTTACTAAAATACATAAAATAAAAATAAAACTACAAGCTAATAACATCAATACTGTGCTTCGACTAGTAGATGGAACAAAAAATTTTGATTTTGACATGGGATTGTAATGGAATATCGTACGGATATGATCCTTTTGTTTTTGTTAGAAAGGGCGAAATGTCTAGCACAAAAATGTAACAAAGAATTTACACCGAAATATTTTCCAGTACTATCTATATAAATAAAGTAGTGGAAAAAAATTTAATAACAATCAATTTTTCTTTAATGTTAAGCAATTAGCTCAAATTTAAATAGTGATTTTAACAGTCAATAGAGTTTTCTGTTACCAAGGTCCTAGTTTTCAAGTCCGAGAAACTATTTTTTTTAACAGTACCATTTTAAAGAGTACAAAATGAGAGGATCATCGAAGATTCGACGATCTTCCGTTAAAATGTTAAATGTATCACAAAAAAACAAAAATCGACTAAAAAAATACCTTTTTTTCATTTTTTTGTGATACGTTGAATGGAAAGTTGTAGAAAATGCGATGACCTTTCACTTTGTACTATTAAAAATGACATTATTCTAGAATTTTAAAAATTGTTTAGAAATCTTGATAGAAGAAAACTGCATCGATTAATAAAAGTACTATCGAAATTTGAGCTACTTGTGCTTTACATTATAGAAAAATACATGCTTGTTAAAAATAAATTTCCGTACAATATATTTATATACAGAGAGGGACAAAAATAAGACAACATAATTTTTTTTTTGATTTTGTCTCTGAACTCTAGCCTCAATAGTTTGTTTCAAAAAGTGCTCTAATGTATATTGTACATGCTTTTGTGACTGTAGCAAAACTGATCTTTTCTTGTCGAATTTTATTTTCGTTTTTTTTTTGTCTGATTGGATCAATTTGCAAAAGAAATCGGATTACTGCAGTCCTTGAAGATGAAAGAGTGCAACATAAACATGGTTTATTCTGCAAATCAGTACAGTCAGACCGAATATGGTAATCAAATTCGACAAAAAAGCAATAATTCCTCTTCCAGTCACATAGGAGTAAACAAGATACACTGGTGTGTTTTCGAAATAACCTATTGAGCTTAGAAACTAATAATATGCTATGCTTCTGACTNATCCTGGTAGATACAAACGCAAATTCATTCAAAAATAACTCTTCTTACCCAGTTTTCCAAGTTAAACACGAATCTGAACTCAATTCCTGTGATTTCTAAAGATATTATATCACTCAGTGGTCACCGGATAGGGTCGCATACAGTATGGTCCATGCTAACTTAGCACGTCTGTATTTTCTCCTTGCAATTTAGTGATAAAAAACACAGTGAATATGCCTTTTCACTTTTTGAAGTACACATAACACTCGGATTTAAATCCGAGGTTTTCGCATTTATTTAATCTATGAAGAATAAGTCTGTTACTATGTAAGAGTAAAAATATTTAATTGCTTTACTAATGTTATTCCAAAACAAAAAATTCCTTCACAATCACTTCGATGAAGTTAGATTTCGAAGATTTTAATCGAAAGAAATGTTCAACACAAAATTATATTTTTTAAACTAAATATTTTGTTTTCATGGAAATAATATAATCGGAAAGTTTGTTCACTATTGATCCATTACACAGTATTTCGAATTGGTCAAATGTTATGTTTTTATGCTCTTTTTGAAGATGAACTTAGAAATTTTATCTTTCTTTTGTGTTCGAGAGTAGTGAAATAATCTTTGAAAAGCCTAAAAAATAAAATAGATTGAACGGAAATTTTTTATATTTTCACTATTGTGATTCGAAGTTAAAAATGTACATCTTTATTTACATACAGTTTAGTTCAACATCACATTTCATGGAGAATTGTCTGATCTACAAAATGACTGATTCCGACAATTTCTAACATGTTCAAAAAAAGATTCATTGGGTAAAACACAAAAAGCTATTTTCAAATTCTGATCGCGACTCTTACTGAAATACTTTGAAGTAAACCGAAATGAACAAGTTTTGTTCAAAGAAATTTTTTTGACTTTTCAAAGATTATTTCATCAGTCTGGAAGAAAAATTGAGATAACATTTTCTAAGTCCATATTTGAAAAGAGTATCTTAGCTTATAGTTCCTTTGACTCGTCACAAATAAACTCTTCGCATTAGAAAATCCCGTCGGAGAAGCAATACACCGGCTGTAATCGAAGACGTTCCTTAATTAACTAATTTCTTGAAAAATTGTAAGTTTAGTTTAATTATGATATTGAAATTGAAAAATATCTAGTTTTTAGGATTTCAAGCTGAACATCTAAGAAAACTGTAGGCAAAATGATTTTTAAACTTCTAAAATCCTAAAAATCACTTGTTCAGTTTTCACAATCGCTTCGTTTTTCTGAGAAATCGTTTTAATTGGTCAAAAACAAACATTGTGTCGAAAAAAACTTTCTAATCATCCGTTACTATAAAAAAAAAGTACGTAGAAAGTAGATTTCATTTACTGAGTCATATAATGCAGCCAATAAAAAATGTCTGTTCTTTTTCTTTGCTTTGTAGATAATCAAATATTGCATTTCATATAATTTGTCACCTTGAATATTTATCAAAGACGAAACATGACAAAACTTTGACTACGCCCTATATTAACGTACTTTTGTTTATTTGCTTACATTATAATTACTGAAATATGATTTGGTATTTTTGAATAAAAGTACGAAATATCAATTTCGTTTTCTATTTGAAGATAGACGAATAGATTAAAAAAGCCTCACATAGATTATATCTACTTTTTTTTTAATGATTCAGATTTAAAAAACCTTGAGAAAATGATGTGCTTCACTTTTGTGTAAAGCATCAGTTTTTTTTTTATTGACTTAAAAAACTGTCGTTTTAAGTTTTTTTTTTTTTTTTTGTTTTATTATCTTTTGCTTCGATAACAATAAGATCAATCATTATTCATCTTGATCGAAGTATGTTTTTATTTAACGATAAATAAAATATAACATTGATTTAACCAGCTTTTTTCACAATTTGTACGACATCTTCATCAATACTAAAGGAAGAAAAAAGAAGAAAAAAAAACGTTTTTTTTTTTTTTCTGTAAAATAAAAAGAATATATGATACTTACAGTACATGTTCTTTACCAACTTTTTGTGGAAGATGTTTAACAGAAGCACCCTTGAAAAAAAAAAAGAAAGGAAATTAATATTAAAATAGAATTTAAAAAAAAAACATTAAGATAAATTTTACCCAAACAAGTGCATATTTAAAATCTTGTAATATAGCTCGATGAATTTTATTACAAAAATCTTCAACTGAACTTCGTCCTTGTGTAAGTACAACAGGCGCTGAATAATCTGGTAATTGACCTTTTGGTTTTGTATAAATTCTTACAAGTTTTAAATATAACCACATTTTTTCAAGTAAATCATCAAAATTCCATTTATGATGAGCTGATATAGGTACACAATGAGGAATTTTATAAATAATATCTAATTCTTCAACTGATATTTGATCGATTTTATTTAAAACATATATAGCCGGAACATAAACACGATTGCCTTCGATTAAATCAATAATATCATCTTCGCTTGCATCACAACGTAAAATAATATCCTAATTAAGAAACAAAACAAAAACACAATAATTATATAGAACATATTTTCTTATGGATTAATCATTATAAGAAGATTTAAAATGTTCAAATAATTTCGTTAAATGAGCAATTAATCTAAATCTAAAGCAATGTTCTATTTTGATTTTATGAAAATCTTTTAGTTGCATGTCTATGTGAGAATCAAATGATTTTATAACGATTGTGAATCGTTATTGATTAGATGCATTGTGGCCTTTCTTTTTTTAAATTAAACTTCAGTAATTCATTCAGCAAAAATTTTTTCTCATTTAATCAAAAACAGTATATAATATTATGAGACCAGAAAGTGCTTTTATCCATTTATCTTGATGCTCATCTATGAAACTGAAGTTTATTACCTTCAATTTATGATCAGTGATAATTGTTAATTTGTGAAATAGGATTTACATGGATCATACGTAATTAGTAACAAACTGAAATATATGTTACTAAAATCTTTCGTTTACAATAATGAGTTATTTAACCATATATTAGATTCAAATCTGGCAAGAATGTAGTTGTTTTAAAACTTTCGAATTGTATTTTATAGTAATCCTTTCGCTCGACATCTAACCTACAATTGAATTAATGCTTTAAATATGTACTATGAGTCATCGTTATCTAGGGATTGCCCGAAGTCATCAAAGTCGACGTGACAGAACGATTATCGGTAATAAGGTAGAGTTCAAGATATTTAGGGAATCAGCGCTTGTTTCAGAGATTGGTGAAGGGCACATCTCCTAATTCTTCTTGCTTCGAAATATTTCTGCCATTATTCGATAATATAATCCGGAGACATTTTATGACAAGATTCAACTGTGACGTATTTCTTAAATATTCGTTGTTTATATTCTTCGCTATTGTTAATCAACTAATTATTTTTTTTAAAGACTACTCTATGTAATATTAAATATATTATATTAATTTCACTTACAGCATTATGTATTTTATATTCTCCAAGTATAGCTTTAATTGTATCAAGATCAAGTGATGTTTGTGGTACTAAAGCTTGATAATTTAATCCACCTTTATCTTTTCGTTTAAAATAAATATTCGGTGGTTCTTTATTTAACCGTATGCCGAAACCTTCAAGTTCATATTCAATTAAACGTTTATGACCTAATGGTTTAAGTACATCTAATATAATAAATATCAGATTACATGTTCGAGCAACTAAAAATATTTACACAAAAAAAAAAAAAAAAAAAAAACAAAGTTGAATATTTTTATAAGAAAAAATATACCTGCAATAACTTGTTTACCACGACCTTTACCATCTTTAGCTCCTTCAATAATACCTGGTAAATCGAGTAATTGGATTTTTGCACCTTTATATCGTATAACACCAGGTACTGTTGTAAGTGTAGTAAATTCATAAGCTGCTACTTCACTGTAAACACCAGCTAAATTTGTTAATAATGTACTCTAGATATTTAGAAAGATTATTTTCTTTTTTATAGAAAGATTGAAAATATTGTGAAACATACTTTTCCGACTGATGGAAAACCAACAAAACCAATACGAGCATCACCAGTTTTAGCTACATCAAAACCTTCACCTTTTCCACCACCACCACTACCTTTAGGATCAATTAATTCACGTCGTAGTTTAGCTAATTGAGCTTTAAGTAAACCTAAATGACGTGCTGTTGCTTTATTTTTTTGAGTTTTCTCCATTTCAGCTTCAATATCGGCTATACGTTCAAGAACACCCATTTTTAGTTATTCTTTTTCTTTTCGGTTAAATCTGAAAAATATTTTAGACATTTAGCTATTTTAAATTAGGAATTTTTGGCATTTTTCTAATTTAAATATTGACCAACTTCAATATATTGTTTTTTTTTTTAATCGATATAGTTTTAGATTTAAAAAAACAACACCTACACAATACTCCAGATGTGACATTTTTCTCACAGATTATTTGAGAACATGGCAAAGAGTAGTTTCACGTGAGAAATATTGATAATATTATTTTCATTTCTAAATATGAATCTATAGCATATGATGGATCAAAAAAACATAATAATGATATCTGGATAGTAAAAAACACGTTTCAAAATTCTTTTTTTTTGCACAATAAACACCAAATATTTACATTTCATTCCTTTATCAAACAGAAGGAAAAAACGAAATTCATCATTTACTTGAAACTTTCCAAATAGGTTACGATTCTAGAATCTTCTATAATTACACAATATTTTTCACACTTATGAATAATCATTGGTTATGAAATTGATTAAAACTAAACAAAATATTGTATTCTCTATTGAGAAATTCTATTATTATGACATAGAATATTTTTCATGATAAACTTTTAAAAATCTTTCTGTAAATAAACATGACAAATCGTCTAGATTTGTCTATGTTTACAAAATACGAAAAAGAAAAGGCATGATTTAATATTTTGGTCGTCCGTTTCGTGTCTGCCACGTACAAGTTACTATATCAAAGGCAGTCACAGAACGAATGAGTAAAGTACACATACATGAGTCATCGATTATTACTCCAGATAAAAGGAGCGATTTTTCTAGTTGTATATTATATTATCTTCAAATAAATAGCAAAAGAATGTTGATAGAAAACGCTACAAACGCACAATCACAAGTGCAACTTAAACCATATTCAGGGATTGTTAACCCTGAACATATGAACCAAATGAATTGTGTTCCAATAGTGAATATAGTTGATGATGTTGATGATGAAATTAATCATTTGGAAAATTTATTTCTTGAAGATTTCAATCGGAAGTCAAAAGATTTTCGAGATAATGAACAAATAAATTCACTACCAGTTGAAATTCGTCTTGGTACTGTTTATACATATCAAAATCGTCGACAACAAAATCAATATCCTAAAAGTCTTTATTGTCGAACAATCAGTGCTGAATCATTACGTAATGAAGAACGTCGACCACGGAAAGATAAAGATTTTTTAATAACATTTAATAAAAATAAAGGTATTAATGATATTCAAATGTTTGATTATGAATTAACATGTGCTGGTTTTCGTTCGACAAATGATTCACAAATAACATATCGATTATATTTACGTTATCAAACAAAACGATTAATTCTTGAATTAAAACGTAATACAAATGATGAAAGATTTTTTTCTGTTAAACGTTTATTAAAATATTCAACAAAATATACACATATTGATGTTGTTAAATCAAAACATAATTCAAATTATCCAAAAACATTTGATGATATATTTGATATTCGTACATCAATTGGTAAAGCTGATGAAGAAGAATTACATATTAATGATGATTATTGTAATTTTATACATATAAAAGATCTTGATAAATGTGTTTTTGAAACTATATCAAATAATGGTGATTATATTTATCAATTTAATCGAGGTTTATTACCATATTTTGATTTTTTTCAAATAAAACAAACAATTATTTATGATTATTCATGTATGGATAGTAGATTTTTTGGTGTTAGAGTTTTAGTTGAACATCAAATTGGTTATGATTTATGTTCAAGTTCAAAAACAACAACACCATGTTTAGAAACAAATAATGTTATTATGGCAAAATTACTTTCATTTGATTTTACAGAAGAAGAAGCTAAACGTATATGGACAATTGGTACATGGCTTTCAGATTTAGCAACACGATGTACAAATCGAGATTTACCACCTAATAAAATATATTGTCGTCGACCTGGACAAGTTAATACATATCGACGTGCAGTCAGATAAACTCATATCTATATTTTCAGATCTTTTCTGCAACTAATTAGTTTTTGTCTATTGATTCTTAGAAAAAAAAAAAAATCTTGTGACTAAATTAATAAATAAATTAACTCAATCACGATAAACTAATAACTATCTTCGCATTTCTGTATAGAAAAAAAGAAAATCAACTCGAAATAAAACATGATGAGATAAATTATTTCGACAAGTTTTATTATTATTAATATTTTATTTGTTTAGCGCACAGATCATCACACATTTCTTTGGACGAAAACAACAACAGCAGAGAAAAGTGGAATAAAATCAGTATATCATAATCATAATGTACAAATGTGCGTCTTTGTTTTGTTTTGTTCTTCTACGAAGGATCAATTAATTTGAATAAAATTCACTGTTATGTACTGTATGGAAAGTGTTCTTCAAATGAGAAGACAAAACAAGAAGAAGAAAATAGTAAAAAGATAAGAGAGAAAAAAAAAAACAACCACATACACAACAATTTAAATAGTAAAAGTACAAATAACAGTAAACACTAGACGAATAGGACATTATTTCGAAATTAATTAAAATTGGCAAGAAAAATCAGGGTTTTTATGCTTTTTATTTTTTTTTTTTCTATGATTCTTAAATTGTTTTTTTTCTTCACGCTCATCGAAAATTTACAAACGATCAATAACATCATGTTTTTCTTTCATTGACATTTGATTATTTTTTCGTAAATCACGTTTACGACCATTTTGTGATTTTAATTTTTCTCGATATTCAGCTGCTGACATTGCTAAAATAAAAATTATAATTATAAAATTAAAGATAAATAACAAAATTATGTTTTCTTACGAAGTTCAAATACTCCTCCTGATCCATTACCAGATGATGATTGAGATAAATTTGAACCTGTAGATTTAGTATAGAAATGTTTTTTTTTTTTCAAAAATTTATATAACTATCGGCAATAGAAATTACGAAACTCAAATTTTTTTTTTCAATACTTCATGCGATTTTCACCAATCAGTAGTCAAGAATTCCAAAAATTGTTTTTTTTTTCAGAAGCACTACAGTTTCTATGTTTTTTTTTGGTCAAACATCTTAAGAAATGTATGAAAGGATAAATTATCGATCATATTGAATTTTTAGAATATGTTAGTTTTTAAAAAAGTAAATTCATTAATCATAGAAAATCTTACAGTAAGTCAGCAATACAATTTTTAGTAATTACTATCAACATTTAAAAGCTTTATAATTCTGTTAAAATGCATTCGAACTGCTTCAAAAAAAAAAAGAAACTATATTCGAATTGATGCATTCCGGATAGATCTACTGATTTCGAAAGTCTCTCGTGAGATTGGTAATATTATGCATAGACAACGGATTATATTTTGATTTTTTCAAGCAGTTTGAATGCATCTTTTACAGAATTGAGAAGTTTTTAATTTTTGATGGTAATAATTAAAAATTGTTTTGCTGATATATTGTAGGGTTTCATATGGTTATTGAATTTCTTTCTGAAAAAAAAAATATAGTCATAAAACCCAGTCAGACAGAAAAATATGAAGACTCTAGCGTTTCTGAAAACTATCCGAAACTCTTGATTTGAGCAAAAACTAACTTTTGCTTGAATTCAATCCTATAGAGAACACTTAAAAGACAATAAAAATCATCAATTGTTTGGTATGTTAATTTTTCAAAAATACACTCTGATTTTTCAAAGATAGTATGATTTTTTCGAAAAAGAGCATATCATTATCTAGCATATCGAGTGAGTTATTGAAAAAAACATTAAAATGGTTTAACTTCTAGCACTGATAATAGTATGAATATTTACTGAAGTAAATATCTTACGTTTATTTTTGTCTGAATTAGAAGGAGTTGTTTGAACATAAGGTTCATGATCATCAGGATTCACATAATTTTGATCAAATGCTCGCGATGTTAATGGTAAATCAGCATTCTAAAAGAAATATTCTCAGAGAACATTATTAGAATAATTTCAAAAAGTTATTACAGAGAAGATGATATTAAAAAATTTAATAATTCTGTTTTATAGCCTATTTGATTCAAAAACTCGAATACGGATCAGAGACCAAATCAAGGGGTGTCTACTTTACTTCGAGGGTTTTACATAATAGCCCTCTATTGTTCTGTATTATTGCTCATGTCTATTAGAAAATGTCAGGTTTGTCTAAAATACTTTGTTTTTGTACTTTTGTACCATTGTTTTCAGGTATATGTGAAAATATAAAATGTACTTGTAATAATGACTCGTTGATATTATTATATCAAAAGGTATGAAAGTGAAGCAAAAAAATCGAATCATAAAAAAATAAATTTTCTATTAGAAAAATAAATAATAATTGTTCTTACTTTATTTTGTGTGACTTGTGGACGGGTAAAATCAGTAACATGTTTATATTCTCGATTGTATTCATTCGATTGTTTTGGTGGTGATGCTTGTCGTGTAATAGGTGAGTCATCTCCTTTGCCACTATTTCTATCCGATAAATTAGGTGAACTATCACCACTTTCTAATAATATACAAAAAAAGAATATATAAATATCAATATTTATTGATAAATCTAACTTATTTCATCTTGACTTTTTGCTTCTAATTTTTCAACATTTGGATCTGAACTTTTAACAACAATTGATTTACTTTTATAATATTCATCAGCATCTGGATCAAGTACTAATAAAATGACTTCTTCAGGATATTTTGTACCATTTCTTGTAACACCTTCTTTTATTCTTTGTACAACTTGTTTATGATTTTCATTTCCAATAGGAACAAAATTAACTTCAACTATACGATCATTTTCATGTAAACCAGCTGAATCAGCTGGTGAATTCGGATCAACTTTACCAATATATTGACCTGGTTTAGATTTTTCTGAATGTAAATTAAAACCATAACCAACAAAATCAGGCCATCGACGAAGATGACATAAACGTGGTCGTGGTCCGTTCGATGCTAAACCGTTACTTGTCATTAACAGATTTTGCAAAATATTTTTTTTTTTTTATAAAAACGAAAACAAAAAAAAAATCTAGAAAAGAAAACTTAGTATGTATACATACATAAAGATTAATCTTGGTACAAATATACACGGGTACATACGATCATCCGAAAGCAAATAAAATGTAAAAATGATTGCTCTCCTTCTATAATATAAATCATCAAAAATGAAAAATGATCTGTTACGTCGTGTTTTTTGTTCTTCTATTCATTTCAATATTATTTAATTTGTCTATATTTTTTTTTTTCAATGAAAGAGACGACACATGTTAATCATATCATATATACTCGATTTGTTCTCTCATAAATGATCAATAGATGTTTTGTTTTTCATTTTATTAAAAAACAAAAGAAAAGGTAAAAAAAAGAAACACTTTTTTGGTTTATAAGGCAAACGACTATCGACGAAAACGAATGTCTCTCGTGAACGATTGCAATGCAAATATGTTCAGTCGTCTATGTTGATGTTGGCACCTCCTCTTTTTTTCTTTCTTCGTCTCCTCCTACTTCACTTGATCATAGGACATTGGTTCATTAGAACAACATTGCTCTAGAGAGTATAACAAAGCAAAACAAAACGAAAATGTCTGTATTGTTCATATGCTCACTCTCTACAGATAGGTGAAGTAGTTGAGAAACAAAAGACGAAGAAGAAGAAGAAGAAGAAGAAGTATGAGTACTTCTACTTTCGAGACGCATATATACTTACTCTATTCGATGTGTTGTTATCACCGTACCGTTTTATTGTTCTTCATTTATTCGAACTGACCATCCATGGGAATGATAGAATAGGATGAAAAGGAAAGAGACTAATAAAAAGCAGGTTGTTTCGTGTTGGCATAACGCGTGTATGTTATTCTTAAACTAAGAAAAAAAAAACATGAAAAATGCATTACCCATTTCTTCTCTCCACACAGACACCGGCTGAATAAAGAAAAAGAGAAAGGACAATGACGACGCGAAAAAAAGAAGAAATAACAACATACATACTTCTTTCACAACACCTACTAAAAAACAACGATAGATGAAAAAAAAAAGAAAAGAATAAACGAAGGCAAATTATTATCAGCTTTTCTTATTGTTAATAACATGAGAAAAAAAAACAATGCAAAACATCTTTTAACTTTTAACACTTCAAAATTATTTTGTTGTTCGTACGCTTTTGTTTGATAATTTTCACAGTCAATAAACGTATATAAAAGGACCACACACACACACACACACAGAAATATATATTTTGTCTTTAAAATGTGTTTTTTCTTTTGATTTTATTTTTTTCCACGTAAAAGTTTACCATATGCAGATTTTGATTCAAATAAACTTCGAATAGTTACAACTTGAATAATCGATACTGTAACCATAAGAACTAGATGTATAATTGACCAAAAATTAACACGTTCAAAATTGTTTTCTACTATAACACGATCATGTACTTCATAATTATTAAATACTTTTTGATAACGTTGTGCAGCTTCCATATTATCCCAAATACGTTGAAAAGTATCCTAAATCGAAATGATTATGATATTTTGGTTTCTTTTCCTATCTCAAACAATCAGATTTTAATCAATTTAATATATCGATGAAATATTAAAAGAAAAAAAAATACGCGCTGCATGTAAATTTCTATGAGTTTAATATACGACATTGTAGTTTTAATCATTGAAGAGGTTTTAACAACATCTGTCAAGGTTAACTGATAAAAATAATTTGAATACAAAGTTTTTCTAGTCTGTTGAGTGAATTCAACGTTCTTATCAAATTCATGTGATTGTACTGCATGAATTCGCTGCTATGGTCTAATAATTATGTTGGACTTCTGTCTAGAGCGTTGCAACTAGTCATTGTTCTCGGCAAGATACTTGACTTAAGAAACTATCTCTGAACAGTACCAAATACCGTACAGTAGCTGAACGGCAAAATTATTTTTTCAGATGAACTCGATTCGTGAATTTTTTGAAAAATGTTTTCATAAAATTCTGAAAATGAAATTAATTCTAAATTTTTGATTGTCATAGCCGATCGTAACATATCTACAAATTGCAAATGAATGTCGGTTTGAAATTATAGTTTCGTACAATATGTATCACTGAACTTTTCTCAATGGACATACATTCATTTTTGTAGTATATATATCTAATGTCTTTGAAATAATAATGCAAAATCTTATATAAATTCATAACTAAAGATATGAACTTATTTCAATCGACTAATATTTAATTTCATGAGGATCGAAAACTTTAATATATTATTTAGTTTTATTTTTGCACATTTTTCCTTATGATACTGTAAATAAGATCAATCACGATTACTGATATTACACATTTCTTCATACTACGACTAGTTTGTATAATGAATCTTGTCAGATTATTAAAATAAAAAAAAAAGGTAACTTTTTATCTATTTCAAAAAAGAAGAATCGCGAGTATTTTTTGAATAAAGGCAACTATAATTTACAGATCAATTTTTGACTAAAAACTGGGATATATGTAGGTTTGTAGAGAAAGACTTCCTCTATCCAACGGTATATATCATATAGGGATGTGCAGTTTCAGTATACTGACCACCGATAAAGTCACACTGGCATTCACCGGTACACTGATGACACTGACTGCACTTGTTGCACTGATGCACACTGGAACACTGACGTATTGATACTGATTTCCATTGACTAGAATTTATATACAGAAGACGACGACATCGTCCGTTTGTAATATATGGGTGAACAAAAAAATTTCATTGAATAGAAGCATATCCGCTCAACAGTTTGGTTTCTTGATTGAGATAAGCTACATACATTTTTACGTACATACACTTTTTTCACCATTGTATAAAAAAGAGTAAATAAAGCGAAAAATTTATTTAATCGTAACGATACAAATAGTTTTACAAAGTCCACATAAATTTTAAGAAACTCTTATCTTCTTTAAATGAATCTGGTTGAGTCATAAAATACCGTAGTTATGTGTCAATATTAGAATTATAAGTAGCATATTTCGTTGAAATTGATTTTATTATTCAAAATTATAGATTACTTAAATGAGTCCTAGGTTTTGGAGAAATATGTACGGTCATTTCGCTAATTTCGTTGATAATTATAAAGAAAGTCACGAGCAGTGCATACTTTGATAGAGTCGGTGACTTGATACTTCAGTGAGCATCACTGTTTCAGTGAACTCTGACACCGATGCAGTCAGTGCAACAAGTGCAGTCAGTGTCAGTGTATGCACTGATTCAGTGAACACCATGTCGGTGCAGACACTGCAACCGAAGCAGTCAGTGTCAGTGTATGTATTGATTCAGTGAACACCAGTGTCAGTGTGTCATTGCAGTCAGTGCGCTCAGTGCAGTGGCATCACTGTCAGTAATTCACTGTTTTCACCGAAACTGCACATCCCTAGGTGTGGGTGTGAGTTGGATTGGCATTCACACCCACACCCCACCCTATCGAGTTCTTCGAGTTTTATTTGACAATTCCCAATTCGTTGGTTATTAAGTCAATCGGTATTTTATAATATTCATTAACATATTGTTTACAATATCAGGAAAAAGTAAAGTGACCATTTAAATACAATGTGTCATATCATGTTGCATCATAGGCGGCGGAACCATTAGGCTTCGGGAGGCTCAAGCCTCCCCTAAATTTGAATAATGAAGGTTTGGGGAGGCTGACCTTATTCTATTTTTCGGAAAGAATCTTGGACGTTATGATAAAAGGATCGAATAAATAAGTTCTTTCAAAAACAAAAGATGGAGGGTCTGTGTCGTTTTCAAAAGCATCACGTAGTTGAACAAGGTATTTTAGTAACTGAGAGTCGTACAAAAATCTTCACTATTAATAAGATGTTTTTACTAGAATAGCTTTTTTCGAGAAAGCTAAAGTTTGATGTACTGAAACTCAAATAAGCTTCTAATAAACCGGNCCGATTCCCGCGACTTCCCGGGTTTTTCTGCAGGATACGGTGTTTTTTCCCGCATTTTCCTGCCGGTTCCCGCAGTATCTGTTCTCCGGAATCATTGATCTGGGTATGTCTTCTTTTCTGATACTATTTGAATGAAAAGTTGAATTGAGAGGATATCTACGTATGAAAAAACACAATTGCTACTAGCACTGTATTATCTTCAATATATACATATTGAGTATTAAAAAGCAATGATTTTAGATAGTTAGAAAATAGTAGTGTGCTATCGATGAATAATTTATTGTTTTTTTTTTCTGTAGTGAAGCCGTACTGTACGTGTACGCTCTCATTCACTTTATAGTTTATCTAAACAATCGAGTATGTAGATATCACTAAATATAAGCATAGTGACGTAAGTAGGATTTTTCAAACAGTAACAGCAACAGAAATATGATATAATTATATTACTTTCATTCGGTTTTAATGAGTGTGCTATTCAAGAAGAAACGGGCATGAATCATTATCGAAAAATTGGAAGATTCCAATGAAAAAAGAATTTGATACTATTTTCAGCATGTTTAAGCAAATTTTGCTCTTATTTTCACTTTGTTTTCTTCTGATTTATCGTTTCTCTCATCATGTTTGCTTCGTTTATTGAATATATATCAAATAGCATTCTCAAATAGACAGTGTATGTTTTCACCATTTTTATTCTTTAAAAACTTCGATTTTTACCTTGTATAACGAAGAGACATGAAAAGGAGGTCATGATTCAGAGAAAACTGATCTATGAATCAAGCGTAAAAAAATGCAGACCACGTCACATTTTCAAATGTCTCGAAAATAATATCCTTTGGACAAGATAAAAAAAGTTAAAAATTTTTTAAATAATATCTTACCAACAATTAATAAAACTGAGTGATTTTTATCATAGATATCTTTCACTGAGATGCCAAAAACGAAAACAAAGCAGTCCTATCAGTCAACAACTCATCCGAAGACAGGTGCCAATGACAAAGTAAAAATTCATCAGAGCGATTCAGACATGGAAACGAACCAGCAAGAAGCTACCAATGATGAAGTAAAAATCCATAAGAGCGATTCACGCATGGAAAGGAACCAGCAAGAAGCTACCAATGATGAAGTAAAAATCCATAAGAGTGATTCACGCATGGAAAGGAACCAGCAAAAAGCTTCCAATAGCAATCAAGGCAAACCTTCGGAAATATCAAATTCGAGAGGAAGTCATGTACAAAAACCTGGCAATGAGAAGTCCAAGAAAAAGTTGATCGTTTCTTATGTGAACGAATTTCTGCAGAAACAATCTGATTTTGGTTGGTTGACACAACCTTTTAATCACGTAGTTGGTTCGGATCATTTTAAAAATTTAGTTGTACGTTCAACCTTTCCGGTCAACTTGAATCAAGTTGATTTCGAATATTATATTGATATGACATTCAACGATTTTCCACCAAATCTTACAACAAGAATGAAAGATTTATTTCAGACAAGTAATCAGAATCCTACATCAGATGACATTAAAATTTCTGAAACTGCAGATGGTGCAGTAACAGCCACATTGATACAAATTTTATGTCAAAAGAATGATCGTGATGAAATAGAAATGCTAGTCGGCTCTGTTTCTCTTACTCGACGTCCGCCGAAAGGTTACTATTTTACTGGATCCTACTGGGAACAGCATAAAGAGCAAGTCAAAACAGCTTTACAATATATCTATGGGAAAGAAGCTCAAAAAGAACAATTAGACTAATAATCCAAAGAAAACTTGCTGTCTGCGTTAAAGATGCATTATGCACAGACTTTTCCATTTGCATTGACATATTTTTAAATTGAGCAACATGTTCTATTTGAATAAAACCTTCATGCATTCACTATACTCATAGTTTATGTTGTAGAGTCAGTTGGGGTAATTCGGATCACTCAACAAAAAAATGACTGTATTTTAGCTATTTCTCAGTCATTTTTCATCAGAAAAAAAAGATTTTTTTATAGATCGATAGCCCCAAGTGTTCTCTATTGAGTCATGTAAAAAATTTTAAAAAATTCCATATTTTGAGTGAGTTTTTACAAAAATGCTCAATGCCGTAAAAAAGTGATCCGAATTACCCCAGTTGGGGTAATTCGGATCAGTAAGCTATTCTACCTGGGATAATTCGGATCACTTCAGCAAAAATAGGTAGACTCTCACTTTCCCATCTTCCTATTAACTAACGGTAACTCGTAATTAAATAAAAAATATACCATTCGGTACCCCAAAGTCTTTTCTATGGGACCTGCAAAGATCTCGTCAATTCATTGAACTATTGCAATACAGTTCACAAAATGCTGAGACCTACGGCGTCTTTTTTATTTTTTTAAAAAGTGATCTGGGGTAATTTGGATCACACCAGCAATTTTTGCTGGAGATAACTTTGAAAACCTGTACCACTTCTCCACCACATTTTCAAGCATTAGTGTTGAAAGAAAAGTTATTCGTCTCGCTTTACTCTATCTTTCTATGTAAAAATGAAAAAAAAATACGCAAGTTTTAGTAAAAATTATACTATCTAATTAAACAACTCAAACGAGTATTCTTTTTCTATTCACTTAGTCGATCTTTCAACGAAGATTTTATTTTAACAATACATCTCAGAAAAAAATAAGTTTGACTTTCCAGATTCAGCGAGGGGTGTCCAAGGACTGAGATTTGGGAATTCTTCCAATTCCTAAAAACACCAGCTAAAAGTGACATATCCATCGAGGAACTGGGAACTGATCCTCAAGCACTTCTCAAAACCTCCTCAGTTCCTCATCGATTCCTTCTCGTGAATAAATCATAATTCATTGTAACGATAGTTCCCAAACCACGATACCTTCTCATTTCCTCATGTCCTCCGGTGGGAATCGACCACCGATAATTCCTCAGATAGGAATCGAGGAAATAACTAGAAATAACCGTCAATATCCATGAGAGGAACTGACACCAACATTAGTCATCATCATTCAAATTCCATCAGAAAGACCCAGACAACAACAATTACCACACAAATGCGAGGACACGCCGGGAAACTAAAGAATTGTGAAAGTTCCCCGGCTTTTTTCTATATTCGGTATAATTTTCGTATCTAATGAATACTACGTCGCTACCTCAATTACCCGAAGAACTGAGAATAGGTACCTTGTAGGTATTCACCCTAATTCCTAGGAACTGTCAGCAGAACTGTCACAATTCTCCAGTTCCCCGCCTTTTTTCCGTCTCCGGCATAATTTTAGTATCTAATGAATACTACATCATTTTCTCATTTCCCTGCAACTGTCAGCAGAAGTTAAATCTTTCCCTAGTCTCTATTGTGTCGTAAATGAATCAAGACAGCCTCCCGAGAAGTGTAGAGTTTATATCGGAAAAAAATGAAAAGCCTCACTTCTCATTATCTTGACATATCCCCTACAGTTCTGCCCAGTTCTAAATGACAATTTCCTTGATTGAAATTCTGGTGACCAATTCCCCAGGAAAAATAAAGAATTATCCCTATTAGCGAAGCGGTATACGACTCAGCTAATCAAATCTCCTTGAAGCAATAGGGACTTAGGATAGGTTCCTTCTAGGCATTTACCTCAGTTTCCCAGTGGAATTGAGGTAGCGACGTAGTATTCATTAGATACGAAAATTATACCGAATATAGAAAAAAGCCGGGGAACTGTCACAATTCCTTAGTTTCCCGGCGTGTCCTCGCATTTGTGTGGTAATTGTTGTTGTCTGGGTCCTTCTTATGGAATTTGAATGATGATGACTAATGTTGGTGTCAGTTCCTCTCATGGATATTGACGGTTGTTTCTAGTTATTTCCTCGATTCCTATCTGAGGAATTGTCGGTGGTCGATTCCCACCGGAGGACATGAGGAAAAGAGAAGGTATCGTGGTTTGGGAACTATCGTTACAATGAATTGTGATTTATTCACGAGAAGGAATCGATGAGGAACGGAGGAGGTTTTGAGAAGTGCTTGAGGATCAGTTCCCAGTTCCTCGATGGATATGTCACTTTTAGCTGGTGTTTTTAGGAATTGGAAGAATTCCCAAATCTCAGTCCTTGGACACCCCTCGAACTCTTAATGTTTTCTGATGTTCTTTTTTATTTTCTTAAAGATGAAAACTGAATAAATAAGAATTTTGACAATGTTGAAATGTCATCCTATCTTATTGATTGTTTTGCAACTCAATAATACTATTTACTAATATTTTGATTTTTAGGCCAGTTTGTAGCTGAGACTTTGCTGAATCTGGAAAGTCAAACTTATTTTTTCTGAGATGTATTGTTAAAATAAAATCTTCGTTGAAAGATTGACTAAGTGAATAGAAAAAGAATACTTTTTTGAGTTGTTTAATTAGATAGTATAATTTTTACTAAAACTTTCGTATTTTTTTTTCATTTTTACATAGAAAGATAGAGTAAAGCGAGACGAATAACTTTTCTTTCAACACTAATGCTTGAAAATGTGGTGGAGAAGTGGTACAAGTTTTCAAAGTTATCTCCAGCAAAAATTGCTGGAGTGATCCGAATTATCCCAACATATTTTGCTTGAGTGATCCGAATTACCCCAGATCACTTTTAAAAAAAATAAAAAAGACGCCGTAGGTCTCAGCATTTTGTGAACTGTATTGCAATAGTTCAATGAATTGACGAGATCTTTGCAGGTCCCATAGAAAAGACTTTGGGCTATCGAATGGTATATTTTTTATTTAATTACGAGCTACCGTTAGTTAATAGGAAGATGGGGAAGTGAGGTTCTAGCAATTTTTGCTGGAGTGATCCGAATTACCCCAGGTACAATAGCTTACTGATCCGAATTACCCCAACTGGGGTAATTCGGATCACTTTTTTAGGGCTTTCAGTAGTTTTTTAAAAACTTACTCAAAACATTGACTTTTTTCAAAATTTTTTACATGACTCAATAGAGAACACTTGGGGCTATCTGACAATAAAAAAATCTTTTTTTTCTGATGTAAAATGGTTGAAAAACGACCAAAATACACTCATTTTTTTGATCAAGTGATCCGAATTACCCCAGGTCACTATATATGCTGTAGATCAAATTGAGATTCAGGTAAATTAAAAATTTGCCTAGGCAAAATTAGAATGCGACTAGAGATGAATTCATACAATCACCTGCTTTATCAAAAGTAGAATGGATTGAAAAAAAGAGAGAAAACTGTTATAGTATTGATCTTGCCGCTAAGAAGTATAGATATCGATGTAGACATTATAAACTGGCTAAAAACTGTCTGAATCGGATTTAACGATAGTCCGAAGAGATAATGGCGAATTGGTTTATTATACAGAATTACAAAAACATATTAATTTCTTAAGTGAAAAATTTCAAGAAACAAGTGTTATAAAACAGTGTTTGTGATGATATCGTTAAATGTTTACTATTATCCAAGGAGAAGCCATTAGGTTCATTTTCTCCAAAATTTATTTTTTGGATAAAAAACATTTCATTGCAATTAAAATTTCTGGTGTTCATATCGCTTGTTATATAACATCCAAAAGAATTAAAACAAATTGTTATTGATGATTTAAAGGATATTACATTTATTGAAGCATATGAACTTTACATACGCGTGTCTATGACTAGCAGACGTTGCAATCGTAAAGGCAAGTGCGCTACAAAACAATGTTCGTATAAAAAAATGGGAGTGTAGTGTTCGACAAAATGTCATTCAAAACGAGGTAGTTGTACAGATGTGAGTGAGTAGATTAATATGTTTTGTCTTGTAAATTGTTTAGTTAAATGAAGAAATATTGTTGAATAAAAAAAATATTCTATTCAGTTTTAATTGTGTGAATCTATCTCTAGTTGTATTCTAATTTTGCCTAGGCAAATTTAAAATTTGCCTGAATCTCAATTTTGCCTACAACATATTCATACATACTAGCTTATCCTGGCTTATTTGAACCAATTGAATAATTTTCTATTTTTCATTCTCGTCTATCCAGCAATCGTTTGACATGCGTGAAAAAGAGAATTTATATAATCAGATTTTTTTAATGAACTACAAGATATTTTTGAATGTGAGTTGCTTATAGAATTAAGAAAGGCTTAAATGTGAACTGAATCAACACTTCTTACTAAATTGAAAACAATTTAGAATTTGTTAAAATAGTGGGAAAATATTGCCGAATTGACTATCAGAGAAACCAATAGCTATTGTAATGAAAAATAATAAAACAACTATTGAATGATGTATCAACATTATAGTTTATTTCTCCGAAGTATCTCTATTTTCCGATGTGAATTAGAGGCTACGTAACTGAACAATAATGTTAAGAAACAGAATGAAAAGATTTTTGATCTGATTGATTAAACAGATATTTCAAGTAGTTATTCAAAACATAGATCAATAGTTTCTCATAGATTTTGCACTAACTTTGTATGATACTTCTTACATAACATAATTATCTTAAATGAAATACTTAAAGTTCTGAGCTTTTTTACTTTAACGTCAAAAATACAGTCCGAAAAAGTTAAATTAGAGTTCATTTTAGCCTCCAAAGAATGGGTTCAATTAGACTTTTGACGTTATTTCTGTAGTAATGTAACCAATAGAAGACTAGAGATTGAACCTTGGCATAAATAAAATCTGGACATTGTCACTATATCATTGGTCTAGTTTGCTCGTTTAAACTACGTGATATCTCGATTAAGAGAGTCTCTCCTAGTCTAATATGAGCTGTAATTCTTATCTAATATGTAAAATGAAATCTGCCACAAAATCAATCAAACCATATATTATTACTTATTGTTGAATGCGTAGATCGAGAAGAAACAGCTCCAACATTCAGATAAATTATGGAGCTTTTCAAATACAACTGAATTCTCTATTTCTTTTTTTTTCTACACTTCGCAATACATACGAATTTAAGAACAAATACATTTTTATTTGATTGAGATTAGTCATGTTTGAGGCTCACCATTATTCATTCAATTTTCCATAGGTTATCTTCTTAACGAAATAATCTATACGGTTATAATTAAAGTATTTCTTTTAACTTGCTCTTCATTCTTTTAGATCAATATCATAATACATCACATACATTATCTCCTATCATTCAATTGTTTCTGTCTCTCCAACG
>CAJNSZ010000217.1:143891-158851 GCA_905329745.1 Rotaria sp. Silwood2
AAGTTCATTTTTGACTGATCCCTGAGGGGTACCAGGGGTGAATTTTTCGACGAAAAACAAAAGTTCGCAGAAAGATATGAAATTCACGTAGATCTACTGAGTTTTAAAGGCTGATTCAGAATATCATATTGGTTTTCATCCATGTGATACTTTTCTGATCGAAATTTACTCGATCCTGCTCAGAAAAGCATAAAATCTTGTCTCGAGTACAGTATTCTTGAGATTTCTTTTGCTAGCCAATGTTTTTTTCCCAATTTAATGGCAGATTCAGATAGAGCTTGAAAAGTTACATCGAAATTCCATACTCTCGTTTCAGTTCAAAACTGTTCACTGTACTAGAAGAGCACTTTAATAGGGTCCACTTCGTTTACCTTAGCCTAATTCTGAAGGTGTTTCGCAGTTACGAAGCGCTAATTGTTTCTAATTAGTTTTTATTCGTCGAGATTCTGATTACACTTAATAAATAACATATCCTAGAAACTGTTTCAGACATTTTACAGGTTAAACCATGCGATAGGATGGCCAAAAGTCAGATTTGGACCCAAAAATCAGAGTATAGGTTAAACTCGAAATTCAAGCCAGTATACATTTTGGAGATTTGCGATGAGGATATTTGTAATCAGCATAGTTGACTTGCTATTTGCAATAACTTTAAATAACTAAATTTTGAAAAAAAATTTTTTCGAATTCCCCTAGGGGGGTACGGGGGTGCCAAACCCGGAAGTAATTTGAAGCAAAATTACCCTGTGATATTTGTAGCCCATATGGACCTCGTAACTGTCATATAGTTATTTCTTGAAAATATTTTGGGCCGAAAAGTGGCCTTAACGCCACTCCTCCTTTGTTCAATATCATCTTGATGTAGTAGATCATTTAAATTTTTCAATTGATCAAGTTTATATTGTATAAATAAATAATCAGAACGTTTTGTTGCAGATCTGATACTAATTTGATGTTTTCTTACTTGCTCTCGTAGAATACTTTTTGATTTTTCTGTGATAAAAAAATGAAAAACTTCTTCTGGATATGTAATCGCTTCAGATTCAGCAAGTTCTTCGAGAATTTCTAAAGGATCATCATTGATCGGATCTATGACCCGTACTTTCTTTCTAGTTTTACGTGTCATATCTTTCAAGAAACTGGTGAAACTACTATCCGATTTTTCTTCTTCTTTTAAATTATCTTGGACATTTTTCAATAATGCATTTATTGTAGATTTCTCGTTAGTAGGAAATTTGGTAAATAAATAGAAAAAAGTTTGCATATAATCATCATTTTTAATTCCTGGAATCAATCCTACTAACATATGAGCTAGATCCTTCACACCAGTGCATCTATCACCAATGCTCTTGTAACTAATCAAAACAACTGGCCTTACACTTTTACATGTTTTTATTGCTCTAACTATACCTATCCCATTTGCAATATCTACTTCTGGACCATGGGTATCTTCGAATCCGGGACTATCGCATAGAATAATACTACCATCACTATTTCCACCAATATCTTTATAATTTACTGTTACAGGAGAAATGTATCGAGTTTCAGATCTCGCAAATGGTGCAGTTGTTATCTTTCTCAGATCCAGGTTCTTGATTTCGATGGGAGCGATATGATTCATTCCTTGCACATTTGTTTTAGCCATTTTAGATCCACCAAGAAAATGAATAGTTGTAGATTTACCTGTTCCAGTTCCTCCCAAAAAAAGAATAATTTCTTTGTCCTTGATTAACTTTGCTGCATCATTGACTTTCGCGATAAGTCTAATCAATTCTTGTATATCTAATGGACGTACTTCCTTCAATAATTTTCTTAAGTCAGTAAAAGCATTTTTCCAGCTTTCATTTCGTAAGTAGACGCTGCATCTTTCGATTATATTATGAAACTCTCCCGATTGTAATTCTTCTATCCTCAACATTTCTTTCAAACAATCAAATTCTTTCATAATTTCCTGCTCAATCTCATTTGGTACTTTGATTTTACAACGTGAAATCATTGTTTTATTGGCTAATTTAAGAGAAATATAGAATAATAGACTAATAATGTATTTCTCAGAACATGGTGGCAATTGACTAGAATCATTCCACATGTTAATTAAATATTCTTCCGTGATAAGATATTCTTCAACTTGTTCCTTATCAATCTCAAATTCTGTTTTTGATTCGACATCTTTGAGTTTATTGTTCATGAGATCGGTTGCACTCATATGATCCGTAATGCCTTCACACTCAACATTCTCATGCGAAGATGTTAGAGCATTAACTTGTTCTACTAACAACTGACTTTGTTCAAGTTCCAATAACGAAGCTTTTGTTTTCTGTGCAATAATGTATCTTTCTTCATTTTCGGGTGATTGAATTAATTCTTTCCTCGGTGTTATTTGTTTAAGCGGCTCTTCTTCACTAGATATGTCGTTCTTGGATAAACTTTTTTCGAGTTGACTACTTGGTGCTTCACACAATTTAAATCTTAATTGTTTTTCTTTCTCTAGAACGGAAGCATCTGACTCTCTACTCTGACTATGGTCTGCTACATTTTCGACTTCAGCTAATTGCCCAAAAGTTCTTTGGTGTGTGTTGGCATCATCATTAGCATTGCATGTTTCATTCGGATATATCGGTTGTATTATCGATGATACTTTCACTGTTGGATCAGATCTACTCTGAAATTTCATATTTGCTGATTCGCTATTTAAAAAATGCTGTTCATAGGGCTGTTCTAGAATATTACCTTGTGGTATAGCTGATGCTGAAAGTTTTCGTTCTTCATTGATCGAACGAGCACTCGTAATTGTATTATGATCATCCAGTTTTTTCTCACGCATGTTATTGATACTCTGGCTTGTTACATTCGTAGAATGAGTTTCTTTAATTGCGTTTAGTAAATTTCTAATCGTTAGTTCTGCACTATATTTTGGATCAGAATGTGTTTGAAGAGTCATTGACTTTAAAACAACACCTGAAAAAAGTTCAGAAAATTCCATCTGCAACTTCGTCGGATTAAAATTCGACTTCACCACTGGATCAATATATTCAGCCCGTTCTAATTGTCCATTAATGTTAAATCTTAATATTACTCCAATCCAATGTGAATTTTTAGTATAGTAAGGAAAAAGAACTATATTCTCAGGATTGTAGTATTTCTTTGCCTGTTGTAACCGTTCTTGCCATTGATCTGATATACGAGCATCAACTGGTAATAATACGTGAATTGGTTTAGGAAAATGTGCAGGAAATTGCTCACGTTCTTTTGCCAATTCAGTTGATATAGCAACATGAATCTGCTTAAAATCTCCATACTGATTCGAAGAGTTTTCTGAATTACCCATTGTAGCATACAGTTGTTCGTCCTTGACAATTTCGCTTGGACTTTTTGTCATAATCAAAATAGTAAATGTTTAGCAATAGTATTGCCTAAAACAAATCCTAAAGTAAATGCTATGCTTTTTTAGTCTTCAAGATTCGTATAGAGCTCTATGAAAGTCTCTAAAAGCAATGACAATCTATCAACAGATACTAAGAAAACAACATCACATTGCACTCACATATAGGGTGTGGGTAGTGTTCTTTTCTTAACCGACACCCAGACCCACATCCTCTACATCGAATTTCGTCTAAAGATAGCCATCGTTCAGAAGTTATAATGTATTGAGTTTTTGTAAAACTGTCACAACTCTGTTAGGTAATTTTCTAAACGTTATAACTTCCAAACGGGCTCATGCTTTTAGATAAAACTTAAAACCTGTCTATGAAATTCGATGTACATTACGAGGAAGCTCAAAAAGAACAGAATACTGCTAAAAGGAAGAACATTTTTAGGAGACGATAGAATGCTGAAAAATAAGTTAATTTTGTTGCAAACTTCAAACGCAAAAATTTCTTTATAAAGATTCATTATTTTAGTTCAATGTTATGCTCTATAAGGTTCATCTAGGTCTCATGCTCTGAACTTGAGATTCAGCATATAGAAACTCCTGGCTACGCTACTGATCGATATCCAAGTCAGAACCCGAAAACGATTGGATACTCTTAACTCCGTCAATTTCCGAAGAAAGTTCTTTGTACTTCATAAATTATTTTATTATGTACAAGGACTAGAACTACGAGAAGGCCAATTGTTCATGTTAGAACGGAAGTTAAAAGTCGAATACTCCAAAGTTTTACGCAAATTATCTTATAAATCATTTGACCCAGAACATAGCTCAAGAGAGATGAACAAAAATAGCACTATTTATCAACTAAATGACTGAAAACAGGAATATCGAAGAATTGTTTTAGGCTCGATATGATTTTATTTCAGAATAGCTTTTTCTGAGCAGTACCAAAAATCTTTCATCGGTCTGACAAGGAAACTACAAGAGCTGATTGCGCGCCGTTTGCTTCCTATTTTGGCTATAGATAGGCCTTAGGAAGACTAAGAAAATTCTAGAAGTATTCGTGTTTATGTGCCACTGGTTCAAAGTTATAGGCGTTTTATTGAACTTTTAGCATACAACACGGTATCCACTGCAATATTAAATGAAATTATTTCGATCTGGTATACTCTCCACAAATAGATCCAATGATTTCTAGTATATACCACAATTTTCAATCAAAACGAATTGTACTTTCTTGAGATATTCAATATGCATGACAGCTCCATTATTGTGACCCATCTGTTATAAGCAGACATTTTTTTGGAAACTGAATATCTCAACAGGGTAAAGTTCGTTTTGATTGAAAATTGTGGTATGCACTAGGAGAGTATATCAGATCGAAATACTTTTGTTTGACTTCGCAGTGGATACCGGGCTGTAGGCTAAAAGATCAGTAAAACAGCTATAACTTCGGAGCAGCAACCCATAAACACGAATGATTCTGGAGTTTTTCTTAGTCCTACTAAGGTCTACGCATAGCTAGAAAATGAATCTCAAGCGTCTATACTCACAAACAGCAGTTTTCAATTTTTCTCAATCATTTTCAACTGTCGCAGCCTCTAGCAATTAGCGTAAGTGTATAATATTGAAAATGATTTCCTCTATTTCTCGAATCTTCCTAAAGATTTACTCACCACGGTCAAATAAAAAAACACTAAATATTCTGGATGAGTTTAGTTTGGTTTGGCTTGTTAGAAGGTGCTTTTCTGTTTTTTAAATGATTAGCGTCTTACTTACGCAACAAGATAGCATTATTTATTTTGTTGCTGTCTACTTTGCCTTTTCTTTTGAATTCTTTTTACGTAAGCACCCTGTTGATAAGAACCATACAGTACGAGTTAGTCATTCGCGAAAAGATAATAGGATGACTAACACCAAAGGAAAAAAAGTCATTCTCATTCATTGAAGCTCATTGTATATAGAGTACACCGATCCACATTAAGGATGGGAATGCTGATGAGTCTTAATTGCTCAACCGTACATCTTTTGAAAGAAGTATTGGTTGAATGACACCTAAGCGACAAATCTTTAGATGCCAGGGTGGAGTAGGGTGTGGGTGTGTGAGTTTACGGGTTTATGTGTGGACTTTATGGTGAGTGTGAATGTTGTTCTTCTCTTGGTCACGCGCATACTAATACCACACCTACAGCAATCGAGGAACTAGTGGTATAATAGATCGTAACAAATCCAAATATGCATGTAAAGCACATTCGTCATGACAGTGAACAGTACTATACAATTGATAAAACAAACTAGATACAAAATGATTACCGCATAACTTTGTAGCCGACTCTGTTGCGAGTTCCTTTCCTAAATTAGTCAGTCGCTGAACGACTAATCGTTGGTTCTCATGTTTTTGATGCAAATCGCACATGTGCTTTGTAATGTCTCTAGTGTTATTTGATGTCGACGAATACTCAAGTTTTTACACTGATGTTTTTCGTTGTCTTTATTTCTTTTAAATACATATTACGAAAAGAGCACGATAAGAGTATGTGAATATTACTAGGCACATCTAGCGCTTTTTCTTTTTCGGTTTTTAAATTTATGACGAGTAGAAGTTCGGTGAAATATTTACAAGACATTATGTAATCTTGTAGTCATCATAGTGCAAGTCGAAATTCAATGCTTTCGATTTTTTTAAACTGAGATTTAGTGAAAGTTAAATGGGGTTGTAATGCTTTGCAGAGTCTGATAAAAAACATAAGCTACATCAATCAGGGTGTGTGTGTTGGTGCAAGTACGAAGAAGACTTTGATATCCACGCCCAAACCCTTCTATAAGATAAGAAAAAGACATAGATTCAGTAGATCTAATGGCTTTTTGAACACCCTTGCTACATTCGACATGATAGTACACAAAGAAATTCTCTTTGGACTCTTTCACATTATCTCTTTAATTAATATGTCACAATTTAATTAATTCAACAATCAAACGAAGTGCTATCAGACAAGCCGAATCACATTATACAATAATTCTTCAATGCTCTATTACATGGAATTCTAAAGATATCTGATGATGATTATGTAGTCATAGTTAATCAATAGTCTGTACAAATACGAAGATTTGTAATTATTACGAAAGAGTTTATTAAATTGCGATTTAGAAGACAAGTTAACAACAACGTATGGCAAGCAAAGAAGAGCAAGTATTGTTGACAAATTTTACTTCCAACATTGACTAATACATTCACAAATGACTAATAAAAAATAAACAATGCCTTTAAGATAGAAAAGACATGAGTTACTTAATGTCTTGGTTTTTTTTTCTTTTTATTGTGCAAAATCAATCATTTCTTTTCTGTGCATGGCATAGGAAGTGAAGCCAGACTTTTTTTTTTCTTTTTCCACTGCATACTGCACAATTGAAAGTGTGAGCATTAAAATAAGCAGACTTCATTTTCACATTTCATATGATGGCTTCGGCGAAAGTGCCATGTGCTACATGTAGCAAAGCTCGTAGCATTGGTACATGTGAAGGATGTTCAAAGAAATTTTGTGAGCAACACTTTGGTGAACATAGAATATTACTGAAAAGACAACTTGATGATGTTGCTAATGAATATGATAATTTTAAAAACCTATTAATTGATAATGAATACGCCTTGAAACCTCTATTGAACCAAATTGATCTATGGGAGAAAAACGCAATTAATCGAATAAAGAATACGGCTAAAGAATCTCGACATAGAATAGAAACGTTAACCAGCGAATACAAAGGTGAGTTGTCGAATGGAACATTTTGAACTAATGTTTGCTGTTATCCGGAGAAAATTTTGACGTATATCTACATTTTTTAGAGAAAATCCAAAAGCGATTGGAGAAATTTATTACAAAGTTAAATAATCTTCGTGAAGAAAACAGCTGCGATGAACGCGATACTACTTTATACAATAAAAAATTAGAAAAAATGAAAGATGACCTGAATAATATTTCCTCATCAATTGTAATTGACAACGAATCCAATAAAATATTGGTAACGGAACCTGTAATTTTAAAAGCGTCCACAACTTCCCGCGGTATATTATGAAATTATGTAATTCACAATATTCTGCAGATAGTAGGAAACCGAATTTTCTATTCTAATTTAAAAAAAAAAGAAGTTAAGAAATGGTTTTATGATGGATATAAAATTTACTAGTATAGCCGTTTTGTAGAATGATTCTAGAAAATGAAGTAAGCATGGGATTTGAAAATTGTAAGAACACTTTTTGTAGTGAACTCTATGAGCTATCAATTGGTAAAAAGAATATTTTTTTGTCATTGTTCCGTCTTTGCAAGCAATATTGGACCAACAAAATCGATACTTTCCGGACAAAAATGGAATTTTTCAAAACAAATCGTTTTCTACTTACAGTAGATAAAGATCTATGAGATTTTATATGTGAAATAAATTGGGTGGAGATGGTACTCTATTGGTATAGTTATTTTATAGGCAGCGCTTCTAAAATGCCTGCCTGTGGAGAGAAAAGGGTTAATTGATTATTTTTAACGTTTATTTTTTATTTTACAGTTTTAATTCTGTCATTTTTGAAAATTAAACTATTTACTTAGGTAGTCCATCACTGCGTCAATCAACCAGATCGCCAGATCTAGTAAGATCTGTCTCTCAAATTAAGAAGTTTTCGTCTTTCATGAGATTTTCAATTTTCGATTATCATGGTTGAATTATAGTTTTAAACCATGTGAAATAAGTGAATAAACTAATCGGCACCATTAATATGGCTAAATATTTGTATGATTATCAATTCTTTAATTCATTTAAGATAAAAACTTTGAAGTGAAAGAAATAACTGTACAGAATGATAATCTGATGACAAGTCGAAGTACTCTACTTACCGATGTATCTACGAACAATCTACAAAGCCAAGATGTTCTTTATCAATTCACCCAGAGTAGAGAAGGAAGTGTTGTTTCTATTTCACATTGTTCAGTTGCTTGATGATATTCTGAGAATATTTCAATTTAAAACTAATTGAACTACACCAAGATACATTTTTGATTCAAACTATCGTAGAAATGATTCATTTCACCATTTAGTCTTCAGTCAGGTAAGAAATTAGAAATCATTGTTTCACAGAACAATATATATATGAATCGTTCACTTTCAAGAATTCCTATTACACTTCATCTAAAGACGTAAGTGAGATATATAACATATTCTTTCAAACAAGAATTATAAATGAAACGAACTATTCTCTGGTCCATACAAGTATTAGATAATTTGGTCTTAGTCTAATAGCTAACAGCCTTTTCTATGAGTTAATCGAACTATAAAACAAATGCTTAGTCAGCATTGTTCATTAAATACTTTTTCGTCAAGTAATTAAGTCATTGAACGTGCTCTTGTCTTAATCAGCTAATATTTTGAACTGAACAATGAAGATTTGGAAAGTTCCACGTTCTCGTCATCTTCAATCATTTTACAAATTTAAGACTTGCTGCTTGATGTAACAAATGTTGAAGAAGATTTCCCTGAAATCAATTCAACTAATCCATAGCAATTTAACATTTTTCTACATCTTAAATTTCTGTAAATAATAACGAAACGTAAGTAAACAGTAGTATCTTCATATTTATTCATTAGCCATCTAATAATCATTGCACGTACTATGTAATCAACTTCATTGTTAGATATAAGCAAATTTCATAAATAAAAATTTTCTTCAACAAGTTCATTTACTACGTTATTCTAATAAACTATATAATTTATAACGTTCATTTTACATCGTAAAAGTGAAATATGAATTGAATAATGCTAGTAATAATACATTTATGATATTATTAGCCATCTATTTTGCATGGAGGAGTTGTTTCTTACTTTGAACGAAACAAGTGATCCATATTATCGTAATAGTGATTCTCATCACATAAAATTTGTTGATCACATATTAAAGGAGGCATTCGATTATCAAACTTCCAAATATAAATGAACAAATTAGTCGTAAGATCTATACGAGAGCCATTGATACTTTCTTATAAGTTACAATATGATAACTAGATTTATAAAATGACAACATATCGAAATGAAAACATCGTTCTAACAATAATTCATCAGTTATATGATTGTTCATCGTATACTAAATTTACAAAGTACTTTTTTTAAATGATTCAGATTAATGATCAAAAATTTCGTCGTCAAAAAAATTCAATCATGATGCAATATTCAATTACTTCATTAATATCAATTTTCAATCAGAATAAACAAATTAGATGGATTCAGCTGTCTTTAAACCAATGCAATATCTATGTCATTCTTCTTTCAAACGATATATCAGGATTTCTCTCCAGAAAACATTATATTAATAAATGGATCTATTCTATGTATGATTCAGATGACATGTGATTTTCAGTAAAATTCTAATTTGAAATTTGTTTACAAAATATGCAACAATTTTAGAGCAGAAAGATGGTTATAATCTAGTTCGATTAGCATATGCAATATCTAACGAAGTGAAGAACTCAACATTTTGATTTCGTTTCGAGAAGTAATATTGAACACACGCATACTGTTGTAACTAATTCCATATCTACGTAGTATTTCATTAACTTATTTGTAAGAATAAATTCGTGTAAGAGTGTTGAAAATTCCAAACAAAGCTTTCTTATGCAAAATTCATTAAGAATGTGAATTCTATATTGTTATCAACATTTTAAATTTTCACGAGATACTTAAAAATATATTAACCAAAACTTCCTAATGGTAATTCGTAATATATATGTGATTGACCATCATAGTAATTTGAAAGCTCTATTTCAAAGAAATCATTATTCATAAACATAGAGATTCTTCAACAAATTCGTTTATCGTTTAATCTTAATCAATCACTAGATGAATAACGTTTCCTTTGATCATAAAAATGAAATACAAATAAAATAGTATTAGTAAGACAATATATTTTTAATGTCATTAGAAATATATTTTACATAAAAGAAAATGTTTCTTCAACAGAACGAAATAATGGATGTGTATTATCGTTATTGTAATTCTCATCCTACAAAGTCTGTTTGTCACATACTAAATCAAACATTCTTTTATAAAACATCCCAATATAAATGAACTAATTATTCCTAAAATCTATACAAGAGTCATTTGTCCTTTCTTGCAAATAATAAGATGACAGCTCGATTTTGATGACGACAGGATATTGAAATCAATACATAACTCTAATAATAATTCACCCGGTTATGTAATCTTTCATTGTATTTTGATTGTACAAAGTTCATTTCCAAATCATCCACATTGATGATCAGAGACTTCGTCCTCGAGAAAATTCAATCGTTATGCAATACTAAATTATTTTACCGATGTCAGTTTTCATTCATAATAAATCAATTAAATGGATTCAAATGTCCTTAGTTCAATACAATCTTCGGGTCGATCTCTTTTCAAACAATATGCTATAACTGTTTGCTCGAAAGAATCAAAGTAATGAACGTTTCTTTTCTAAATAGGATTCAGGAATCGTATACTGCTCATTAATGTTACTAGCTTGATGATCTTACTTTTAGAATGAATCTATTTATAAAACGAAAGTTTACTGTGAATGATTTATTTTTTACTTTATTGATCATCTTCGTGCGCTTGAATAAGTTACTGAAAAGCATGTAAAACATGTGAATGAATTGTTTCTCAAGAATATTAACTAATGATTTCATTGTCTCCTAAGAACATCATAGCAACAGTATTTTTGTCAAACACAAAATCAATAAATAAACATAACCATAATAAGTATAATACATTCATGATAGAATCTAAAATTTACTTTTCAAGCGTTAATAAAGAAGCTCCTACTCAAAGTAGCCGTCAGACTAGACAGATAATTTGAATATCGAGTGTGGGTGTGGATATCGTTTAAGAGATCATAGACACTCACACCCACACTCTGTCGTTGGAGGTGGCGAAAAGCACTTTTTTTTCTACATGCCCAAGCTGCCCCGTTTTGCAGAAATGAAGCTTCATTTTTTTTCAAAATTTCGTTTGAAATAAAAAAGAAACCATAGATTCGAAAATATACAAATAAGAAGCAGATAAAACATATAAGTACGAAAGAGCGATGATATACTACGTAGTAGGAGACATTAAAAGTAGAGGTGAGAAAGTGAAAATTGTTTTTTCTCATTTTTTCTTTTCTGTCCTATCGAGCGCTATCTAACGAGGTAGGATACGATGTAAAATCATATTTCGTCATTATTTCTCGAAGCTATCAGACTCTCACAAACAACGAGCGATGAACAGTGCTAATATAATCATGATTCTAGCATTGTTTTTAACAATGAAGACTACAATTGGACAACCACCACCAAATATAATTCATTCGTTTGCGACAATGTTGGTTTTATCAGTAGAGCCTTGATTAAAGTTGATAAGGATAATAATAGTTTTGAACAATTGACTTGTGTTCATCGTTGTGCATTTTACCCATAATCTTTCCTCATATGATATATACCTACGTACTTTATACTCAACATCACTAAAACAAATAAATAAGACTATTGTTAAAGTAGTTCAACAGTTAGGCATATTCTGTCCATGTTGCTAACTCCAGAGTATTGTTTAGAAGGAAACTCAATAATTTAATATAACGCTTATTAGAAACAGTTATTTTTTATGTGACGTTTAATGTTTTTACAAGCTACACATATTCACTTCGGAATGAACTAGATAATCAGATAGACCTCTCCTCCTAATCCTGGTCCTAGTCCTCCTTCTCCTAAAAATTATTCATATCTCGTGTTATGTTCGGTAGTATGTTCTAAAATTAACTCTTATTTTTAAACGACAACAACCGCTGAACCACAGGCTGAGGTACCGACTTGTTAAAAGTATTCATTAGGATTATCGATAATAGTCACGTCAAATGTTTTCTTTGAAGTTAAGAAACAGATGAATAGACTCTACTTATGTTCTTTCATTTCCAATGTTTTCATTCGTCACATCAGTATCTTCAGATCCTTGTCATAGAGTGTAAAAAGAATATGAACACAACTCTCGTGACAATGATTAATTTCCAACGCGATTTTTGATAATCTAACTAATTTCATACTATGTCTCCGTATAAAACAAATTACTTGAACAAAAACCTGGTCCATTAAGTCATCTGCCTTAGTATTGTAGAACGTGTCCTCTACAATCTAACATGTTTGGGTACAAAAAAATATGTGAACACAAATAATGTTTGTACCATTTGTTTCTCTAATAAGCTTTAATTCTAAGATCCAGTAAACCTATGGAACAAAATGAATCCAATACCTGAAATGCACCATAGTCGGAAAAATTGTTCATTTCACATGTGACATTCGGTGATACCGCAAACTACATACTCACCACTAAATAACCAACATATTTTAAAGAAGCTCTGGTTAAAATCATTCATTTCTCGTACGGTTGTTGATCGTATCACTAATTACATATCACCATTCCCAAGTAAGCCTAGTAGATGAAACAGGGATTCCTAGAAACGTTCGTTCAATAAATAATCGTATATGAACTAACGAAGTGTCCATCTTTCTTTTAAAATAGGCCAAATACATGAAATAACTATTAATAAAAATAATTCATTGAACAGTTAATCTTCTGTCATCTTCCGAGCAGTACACTTCTACTTTCAAGTAAGTCAATATAAGATGAAAGCGTTCCTAAAGATAATTCATCTAGTAAGCAATCTTCAATCAGGCACCAATTGTTTTATTTTTTTAGGAACTAAGCAAAATATTAGAAAGGCCTATTTATAACAATCGTTCATTTCTACAATGATAGTCGGAACTACTGACCAAATATCTACTTTCATCTAGGAGTGAGCAAAACTATCTACTAGAAGTTTTGTTGAAAAAAGTCACTTACTGAGTAATCTTCTACTATGCACTTCCTTCGACACCCTTACCTTATAATCAGTTAAATAATTGAAAATTACCATTATACTATTATTCATTTATAACGCACGCATGGATCATATCACAAAATGGGAGTGTTCACTTTTATATGAGTCATTCAGTTGAATCGTGTCAATTGGATTTTCTTGTTTTTTATATAATCTCACATCATGTGCACAATAACAAAACTTTACTTGTCAAAGTGAGTATAACACTTGAATAGATAACTATTTATCCTCTTAATTATGGTCGTAAAAATTATTCATCTCTGACGTGATCTTCAATGTTGTCACATGCTGCAAGCATTTACTCTGAAACGAACTCAATTGCTGAAAGGACGTGTAATAATTATCAACACGATTCATTTCTCATGTGATCTTCAATTTTGACACGTACTGCAAGCATTTTCTCTGAACTAAACTCAATCACTCAATAGACTTATTATGAAAATGATTCATTTTTCATGTAATCTTCAATGTTGTCATATGCTACAATCGTTTGCTCTGAGATGCATTCACTTGTTCAATGGACTCGTAATTATCGTGGTAATAATTGTTCATTTCTAATCTAATCTTCAATGTTATCAAAAGCTGCATATATCCAGTTCGAAGTGAACTGAAACGACAGACGAAACTATTGGGTGAAACAATAGTTTGTTACGTTATGTTTTATTCTGTTAGACATTCTGAGTTTTTTGTCTTGACTAATCAATAATATTGAACAAAACTTTAATAAGGATTATTCTTGTTTTTTGTTACCTTTTATGTAGTTTCGAAGTTTGCACTAATAATTATTAGTGAAGAAATAGTTTAGCAAATTCATTGTTTGAGAAATTCATTTTACTTGCGCGTTTAGATACGTACATAGTATTCAACATGTAATTAGCTTGGAGAAATAGTTGAACAAAGTAGTCCTAAAAATTAAATATCTATAATGTATTCTTCGAACTTATCTCGACCGATAGACCTTGAAGTCAATCTTTGCAAAAAACTTGAACAAAGACTTTATAGGAAAATTGTCATTATTACTTAATGCATCATACTTTGAATGGCATTCGCTTTAAATGAGACGTCGGAATTTATTGGAATACACTCATTATGAAATTATACGTTATTGATATCAGTTAAAATATACTCACCAATACTATACCTTTGCATCGAACCAAGTTAAATAGTGCACAGAGTGTTCCTATAGTTATTTAATTTTCAAATCACCTTCTTTTATGTCACGAACTTTACAGTCTTATTTTGAAGTGATCTAAATTGTTCGATGAACTTCTTATACAGAGGGTCTGTATTCGATGTAACATTTAATGATATTATTGTATACTTGTATAGACTCCCAAATGAGCTCTGTTGTTAATTGAACTTCTAATAAAAATTATTTGTATTGCATGTACGATTCAATATTGTTATAAGCTACACATATTCACCCTAAAATCTTATGAATTCCTTAATGGACTCCTTTTGTTGATAATTATTCATGCCTCAATGTGCTTTTCCATGTTAGCACGTGACAACATTCAAAATCACATTAGAGATAAATAATTATTACCAGATGTCCATTCAGCAATTGAGTTCACTTTAAAGTAAATGATTGCAGCACGTGACAATGTTCAAGATCAATTTAGAGATGAATGATTATTACCATTATCAATAGGAGTGTATTAAACG
>CAJNSZ010000218.1:9817-32631 GCA_905329745.1 Rotaria sp. Silwood2
AAAGCTAGTAGTATTGATCATGATACCTGTTGTTTTTTATATGACGTTGCTTCCAGCACCCCAGATAACGATACTGATTTTTGAAAGTTCCAAGGCTGTGAAAGTTGAACTCAACTTTCAAGTTTCGTATACATGCCTCTTCTCAATGCTGCCAAAAACACATCAAGGAACTATCTGTCATACGTTTTGAGTAGGGATGAGATCAGTTCATCTATATTCTTTTGTCTCAGAGCAGAATCTATTTATGATAACCAATGAAAACTCGATTTTTCTGTTAAAAAGTACATTAAAAACAGATTGAAGCAAATTCATAAATTTGGTCTAAAAGTTTTTTTCTTTTTTCAATGAAATTCTCTTTTATAGTGCTTTTAAGAAAAGCAAACCACATAATGTGGATCATTTGTTTTGAAGACAAGAGTCAAAAAATTGAAAGATAGGTATAAGATTCTATTACTAGAGAATTGTTTGATTTTGTCCAATAAAAAGAATATGTTCACTGATATGCCTTTGACTATGTGTTCTATTATTTTGTTTTATTTGCTATTGTTCACTCATTTTCTTTATTTGTCTTCTTTTCCGTTTTTCCTTCAAATATACCTTTTCTCTTGTTTTCTCGCTCTTTTCTTTTTTTTTATGCAATCTTGTCGATTTATTTTCTTCTTGATTTTTTTCTCCGAAAAACTCAAAGTGTAAAATGATGGCCTATTGCTAGAAATATGAGCCCCTAAAAATATGTTTCTATGTGTTATATATTGTTGTAATGTTATACCTCACTTCATTCTTATGTTGGTGATTTCAAGTGTAATAATAAGCAACAATATAAACAAATATTATTGGTAGTTACTCTTAACTTTGAAATAATGACATATTGTCGACTATTGTTCGCTTAGGAGTTTCATTATACACTTAATTCAAATAATTACTTAAGCTGTAGTGGAAACGTGCTTGCTAGATTTTGACATGTTCTTTCTGAAAATCATTCTACACATAATTCCTTACCCACACTCTTAATTAAGATATGTTTTGTGAAAGACTGCAAAGTCACAGAACTACCGAGCCTTATGATTTATGAATGTCTTTTTTTGTAATTATTGAGTCTGATAATGATTCAACTGTCACCTAGAAACCGATTTCATTTAACACTGCTTTACAACACTTTGTTTTTATTTGCACAAAACTGGCGACCTATAGGTCCTAACAGTACATAGTGTGAATATAGCACATACAAAACAAAAAAGAAAAAGAAAAAGAGAAAGCAGAAAGTTCCGCACAAAAAAGGAAAAGAAAAGAAAAGGTAAAGATCAGCACACAAAAAAAAGTGAATTAAGCGAATTAAGCACACAAAAAGATAGAGAGTTCAATACAGAGGACAAAAAAACAATATCTCTCATTAAATCGCTTGGCAACAAGTATTACATTTTGTTTTAATATTTTAACAATTTAAAAATTTGAACAATAACGTCAATAGGGAGATAGAATGATGTAAGACAATTTTTGTTTTACATTTTAGTTTAAATACTATATATGGCGCACAAGCGGATTAGAAGGACTCTGGGAACTCTGCAAGGGTCATTATCTCATCGATTTCGAAATTTGGTGTTGATTCGTGAGGAACCTGGTCTGAACACCAGTATATTATTCTCTCTAAGAATGAATGATGTTCTACATAACGTTTTGAGATATGTAATCCTTTAATACGACATTCTCTCCGCAACCAAGTCTCCCTAAATACATTTAGATTAGCTTTCTCAAAGATTAAATTACCATCAACCGTATCTGACAATGCTATGAAATATTTACTCCAAAAACGCTGGCATCTATCTTCCAAGGAAATCTCGTCGAATATATATGAGAACAACTCGTCCTTAATGTGTAAACAATGATAGATCCTTCTCAGACACGTATAATAGAAATGGTTGAGTTCTTGTTGTTGTCTTTGTGTGAAAAGTGGGAAGAGAGGGAAAAGCCACGTAAAAAGTGGAAGAACATATGACATGAACAACGCTTTTCTTAACTGAATAGAGGTGGAGCCGGATAAGCGGAAAGAGCTCACCATCCCCATCCTTTGTCGGATCTTCATCATCGTCTTTTTAATCATATTTGCGAAGCCTAGTTTGGGTGTTATCCAATATCCTAAGTATTTGAACTCTTTAACCCAATTGACAGTGATCTCACCTGACATTTTGCCTTCTGATTCTTTTTTTTCCTCTTTAATATCCCCACATTTTATTTCAAATTTAGCATTGCCGATAGCTCGAGAGGACCATAGGGCCTCGGTTTTCGACCAATTAATTGGTTGTACATTCAACAGAGCATAGTATTCCAAATTATCAAGAAACAATTTCATTCTTCTCTCTAGATCTATACACTGTTTAGAGTATTTAGCACCTATGTTCCCAGCAAGTACTGCGGCCAGATCATCTGCGAAAAAGAAAGAAGCGCAGAACTGAAGGAAATCGCCCATGTCTGAGTGATAGCAGATGAAGAGCGTCGGGGTGAAACATGATCCCTGTGGACCTCCCCTCAAGATTGAAAACCATTTTGATCTACATCCTTTTATTTCGATAAATGCCCGACGTCCTCTGAGCCACTCCTGGATCCATTTCAAATACTTTTTTGGAATTCCCATTCGTTTAAGCTTACCAATACAGCCCAGATGCCATAGGGTATCAAAGGCACTCTTGAAATCGACAAATACAGTACTAACTGGACAGCTATTGGACATCAACGAAGAAATCTCTTCTAGAAATAATAAGACTCTTGTTTGAAGTCTGAACTTTTCTCGGAAACCGGATTGTGAGTCAGGTAACAAACCACGACGTTTCAAGACATTAGAGAAACGTTCCAAGAATAACTTTTCATTGACTTTTGAGAAAACATCTAAAAGTGAGATAGGTCTTGTGGCGGATGGGTCGCAAATGGATTGTTTTTTGGCAAGTAGCAAAACGCGAGAGTCTTTCCACTTATTTGGTACTACACCAGTATCGAGTGTGTGATTAAAAATCCTCAGAAGAAGGGACCAATGATTCACAGGTAGAGAATTAAACATAAAGCTGGAAAGTCCATTTGCATCACAGCTTTTTTTCTTTTTTCTAGAATAGACAATTTGAATAACTTCTTCAATTGTAGCAGGGGGAATTTCTTCATTGTAGTTGTCCCATTCTACGTTGGGACTGTCAATAAAGGGATGCGGACGTACGATCTCAGGTTCTTTAAAGAATTCTTCATAGTAGTTCGCTGCCTCAGCACACATTTCATCTGGATCTTTAACCACCTGTCCATTCTCTAGCAAAAATCCATTGAGAGAAGAAGAAGAAGAATTTTTTATAAACCTTTTCGTTCTAGACCAGAAAGATACTGACAATGGGGAAGAGGAGTTTCGAGCGACTATCGATGAGGTAAATCTATTTGCAAGAAACGCTTTCAACTCATTTTTTGCGAATCTCCTTCGTAACTTAACGATATTCTTCAGTTCAATATCCATTGTTCTTTTTTGTTTGAAAGACAATGCCCGAGTGTGGGACATAAATGATCTAAGATTAGGAGGAATGGCAATCCTATATTTATCAATAGGAAACAAGGTTGTACATCTAGCTGTTAGAAGGGAAAGAAAGGAAACATAGTCACTGTAGACTTCATCTAAATAATTCAAGTCCCATCGCCTTTCCCAGAACTTATAAACGAACTCGCAAAATAAATAGAAGACTTTCCAGTGAATGTTTCGTGCAAACTTTACTTCCATAGAGTTCCAAGGAATGATAGAGAGAACCGGCTTATGATCGCTGGAGGTACCACCTTCGTACGTTTGGATTGAAACTGAAAAGCCACAAGCTAGTGCAAAGTCGATGATACGATTAGATCTAAGTGAGGTTGGAACATCGGGCGTGAAGGGAACAAGCTGTACTGAATCGGCCCAAGATAGTAAACAATCTGCCTTAGTTGTGTCCTCCTCTAGGTCTACATTGAAATCCGAGAAGATCGCGCATTTGGAAGTGATGAATGGTGTTAAGCTATCCCATTTCCAGCTTTTGCTGTCTGGTGCATAGACGCCAATAATCCTCACTAAACTCTCGTCCTCGCCTAGGTCTATAGCACAGACATTTGGAAGCTCGCAATTAATTCTAACTGATTTCACGTCGCTCCGAATCAAAACAAGCACTCCTCCGTTGGAATTTTCTCCGTTCTGGACATACAACTTGTATTTAGAGAAGACTTGGCTGCAATGAGAAAGGTCGTAAAATCCGGTTTCCAAAAGTATAATAACATCAAACTTGAAAGAGTTTATGAGTAGAACAACTTCTTGATATCTCAGGTCTAGTCCTCTTACATTGAAAGATAATATATGTAAAGATTTTTCGATAGATGAGGTGTCAGGAACCTTGAAAACTTCCCATTTTTTGAAACAATTGGAAAGGAGGGGGGAACTTTCCCACTCATACAAAATTTCAGATAACAGAGAAAAATCAAAGTGACTCAGACTTGCTCGCGCTTTACATAGGAATCGTTCTCGATCATCTAGAAGATATTGGGGGACACATGAAAAAAACGACGTGGCTAGAGGAGATAGCTTCATTGAGGCTGATTACCATCGCTTGCTTTCCGTATTTGTGCACGAATTCTACTAATAGTTGAGTTGAAATCAGCATCATTAACACCACCAGCAGTTTTAAAACTGGAGTTCAAATGAGAGAGAAATCTTGATATTTCATCCAAACAAGGTAAAACTAATTTTGTAAACATTTGTTCATGTCTGGTGATTTTCAATTCGTGTTGGACGATATTTTTATTCGACGTCTCATCCTTCTTCTTCAGCTCCTCGATTACGTTCATCAATTTCTCATCACTTATTATTTTATCTTTAATTCATTGTTCGATCTCATCATTCTTTTTTGCAATACGTTCAAGATTCTTGTTCATTTCACTTGTACTTTTCAATAAATCATCGATTTTCTTCATCATCGAGGTCGTCGTGCTTGATATCGAAGGCACTTGTGATGAAGGAAGCATAGGAAAATTCGCTGCATTGTAATTATAAATATTATTATTGTTTCTTAACGTTTGTAGATTCGAATTATGATTGCATGATAACAACTTTTTTGTCAAAGCAGCACGATAGTCTTTGACGACTAAGCACTTGAGGCTGTTGGAAAGGTGATCGCCTCCACAGTGGACACACTTGTTTTGTAGAGAGCAGGTGTGTTGCTTGAGATCAGGACAGCGAACACCACATACCTTGCATGTGTCTTCTATTTGTGAACACTGACGGCGAAAGTGACCAATTGCTTGACATTTACTACAGATGAGTACTGTAACTGGACTAAGGTACTCATCGACGTCATGTGTCATCGAGTTAACGTTGATTTTTCCTCTTTCCAGAATTTCTTCACGTTTTTTAACAGATAAAATTTCTACTTTAATCAGTTTGATTTCGTTTTGGAATTTGTTTTTCAGACGAACAATATTATGAATTTCTGGAAAGGAGGCTTTGAGATCAACAGTAAATTCATTAAAGTCTATTCTTAAGTCGACATTTTTAATGACTAAAGAGAGTTGAGCTGGAAAGGAGGGAATAGACTGCAACGTAAAGTTTTGTTTTCCCAGTTGTTGAGGCCAGTTTCTTGTTTCAAAAAGAGCACAGAATGATACAGAGTCTTTCACATAGACTAAATGGTTATATTCGTTACTAACACATTTCAAGGTGGAACGTCGAATATTAGAAAATGACACATTTGTTTGATGTACATCCTTGAAATGCTTTATTAAATCGTTCGCAATATCTTTTTCGTTAACATTTCCAGAGGTGAAATGCAAGACGAAAGGTGAAAATGGTTGCCGACTTTGTGCAAAACGAGTAGATTCGTTTGATACTGTTAATTGTTGAGGCTGAGTATTTTGGAGATTAGAATGTGAAGTTGTACGAAGAGTGTCCGTTCTCGACTGTTGTTGATTCGTGTAAGTAGGAGAACGATAATTAACTGGACGAAGTGTTTGTTGTTTTGGACGGTCAAAATGACGATTGTTGTCATTGTTCTCTAGGTCATTTTCATGGTCATTGTCATATTGATCGTGTTGGTTTCTGCGTCTTTTATTTCTATTATTTTCAACCAATCTAAATCCATCATCATCTTCGAAATCGTTTCGATTACGACGCATTGGAGACTGATACGGGGATGCTGGTTGTAAATTCATTAGACTTGGGGCAGGAACGTGTGAACGAATGTTGTGTCTGTGTTTAGAAATTTGATCATTATGTGAAGCAAAATTATCTTCATAATCCAAAGATCTCATGTCTGGTGCTGTTGTATTCGAATTTCCATATCGTGTACCATTGTTTCTATATCTATTGTTCTGTAATTGTAATTGATTTACCATCATTTTGATCAAATTTTGTCAAAATTAGATGGAATTTTGACAGATCACGCACTCGGAATGTAATGGATAAATATTTAATAAGTACAAATATTTTGTACGGAAAGGGAAAGAAAAAGAATATAGATGTGTTCGCGATGACGAAAAAAAGTGAATGACTGCTTTACAACACTCACAAACATCTATGCGTTTTATTGACGTCAGTATTTGTTAGAGCACGACAAGGCTTCACTTACCATGGTTTCAATATCAGTTCTTTTACTCATAGTATAAATATCATAACACAACAGCTATCACGTTTCCTAGTTATTTGTTCACTCTCTCCTTTTTCATTCTATGTTGTCAAAGTTTACTGTTTATCTCAGACGTCAGTTTTCTGTGCTATTTTCTATTTATATACAATAGTAATAACCTTTCACATATGCAGTGTGTTAGCTGGTCGCTTGTTTTTGACGTTTATTCATCGGATTCTTAGTGAGAATAATTGAATCTTCTGCAAAAACCTATTAGTGAAAAACAAGACTTCCATTGCTCTTTCATCATATCATTCAAGTGTCTGCTAAAAACAAAAATGAAATACACCTATAGTATTATTACTTTGTTTTTTCTCCTGGTTACTTCGCATTCTACCAAAACTAACACGATTCCATTTAATAACGACTGGCTACCTAAAATTGGTAATCTAACATCGATCAATTCTTGATCGATTCAACTCTTTTGGCGTCCATCATCTTCTTTTGAAGGCGTTGATATTGATAAACTCAATACAACAGGCTCCATCACTATCAGTAGGCTCGCTCCAAATACAGTATATCATGCCTGTTTTGGAACTGAATAGGACGGACAAAACATCACAATTAATAATGATACACGTCGTGATTTCTCTTCACCTCCATGTCGACTATTAAGAACATATGCATCCGGTAAGTGAAATGAAGAGTAGGAAAATTCCTACAATATGCTCATTTTATAAATGAAATCAAGCTAAATATTGAATATCTTTCAGCAATCTACGAGTTGTGTCAGTTAGTAAGGAGGAAAATTTTCTATAGTTATAAGTTTTTATTGTTTTGTAAGATTATTAATTTTAAAATTTGTCAATGATTCTATATTTTTCGCTGATTTCACAGATGAAACAACACTAAATCCTGTGCCTCCCGTCGGCAGTTATTCATGGGAAAAAATAGTAACAAATGCTGGTGAAAAAGCAATATTTATCCGTAACAGCGTGTCTTCAGAACTACCATACAAACAACGAATTATAAACGTCAGACTTGGTTTCGACGTACGAACGTAGATAGTAGAAGCCCCAGCCGAAAATGCGAATTTCTCTTTCAAACAACTAGATTCAAATGTACCTCATTATTCAGCAGTGATAACATTCATCATAAAGAATGAGAATGGTACACGAGGTCACTTAAATATAGAAAGAGTAACAATTCCTGTAGACGAAGAGAATGGCTATAATCGACTTTTCATTAACTTTTTCCTGTTGCTATTTCTTATATTGTTTGTCGTCTGCAATACCGCTTGATAATATATAATTTTTTATGAAGATTTTTCTTTAATGTATTGTATTTCTCGATATCAGAATTCATTTAAATTTTCATATGGTTCGACATTACATTGATTATGCTGTCGAACTATATTGATTTCGCTTGGTATTCTATGCTCCAATGAAAAATGTTTAATAAATTATGCTAACAGGTACAAAGAATTGTTAATATACTACGAGAGAAACGAAGGTACTTGCTGTTTTAAGGATAAAGATTTAAATAGCTACGTATTCATATTATTATATATATAATAAAAGATGGTGCGGATATGTGTCAGTGTAGAAAAAGAAGAATACAGGCGCAGCTAAACCTCACATACCCACACTCCACACTCTGAAGTTTTTATGCATATTCCTTAATGCATTTTACCATGACATAGAATAATGGCAAAGCATGTAATTAAGAACCGAGGAAAGTTCTCTATATCCACGTTCGATTGTCCTTGTATAGGAATGTAGAGAAAAAACAATACCAAAATAGCTAGTATGAGATATTTATTTTTCTATAATATATTATCGCTTTTATCTCTATATCATTCAATGTGTTGACGGAAAACTATAAAGAAAATGCATATTTTCCTTGAATGTAAGTAAGATGTACATACTTATTAAATTAGAATTTTTTCTTACTCATTCATATATCATTTGTTAGATTTCATTTCAAGCATGTAGATTTACTTAAAAAACTTTCGAGAAATTAGATAATTGAAATGTAACATCGTTGCACATGAATTTGCTTTATTTTCGGCAAATTATCGAATTTCAAGTATATTTTTTTTTTAAATTTCTCAGAAATAATTGTTATAATAACATTAAGTATATATCGGAACATATTGTTTTATCATGTGTTACGTTAGAGCCTAGAATTTCCACAAGAAAATATGCTATGAACATCGCAATCAAACGTTATTTATACATGACCTTTTATAGTTTCTTCAAATCATCTAATATGTCTAGATGAAATGTGCTGGTATTGTACCGTGTGAATCGGTATATAGGAAAAAAGTGCGGATAACAAGTATTACTTGAGTCACATATTTGACAGAACTTCATTAATTAAGTACATATAAATTAAACGTATTCATATTCGTCAATTTGGCATTTACCGTAAAACGAATTCTAAATTTTAAAAAAATATATGTGATTTCTATATTTGTTTTTTTTTGCTAGAATAGATTTTGTAAAAGAAATCAATATTTTTCGAAATTATACATAGAGTGTCAAAAAGCTTTCATTAAATAATGAAAATTCGTTCTGTTATGAAGAAATTCGATCAAATTCAGAGTGAAAATTAATACTGATGGTCTATTCGAATAATTATCTAAGAATAGGATAAAAAATTGTTCATCGACCTCTTTTATTTATAGAAAAATAACATTATTTTTTATCTAAAAGTCACTGGAAAAAAGGAATTTTACTAATAGAATTGTCAACTTTTATTATCTATCTTGTATGCAAAGTGAACATTTGCGTTTGTTTAGGTTGTTTTTGAAATATATCATAGGTACGTTGATATAAAAGCTACTTTTAACATATATAGTGAAAAAGAGAAAATTTTTTTTACAAAACAGCTCTAAAAAACTAACATTTTTAAATGGAAATTATTGTAAACTACAGTGATTATATTTCTTAATTGACATTTCATATATATTGTAGTTTAAAAACTTTTTAGTGTTCAGATAATAAGATATTTTACAAAAACAAAGCATCAAAATTTGTTTGGCAAAAGCAAAAGTGCAGAATCTACCAGTGTGCGCTAACGCGAGTTGGGAGAAACTTCTGGAAAATTGTTGTGGGTGTGGATTAAGAAAAGAGCAGCTACATCCGCACCCTGTATTAACTTTGTTTTCCCTTAAAAGGACCAAATGTTGCACAGATACTTCAGTACGCCTAGAAAATTTAGGTGAAGACGTTTCTTTTCTTTTTGCTCTTCACTGTTGGCTTTTGGAAAAATTGGGGGCACATTTATGGGTACTGTTTGCTAAAAATGAGAATCTTTTTACTTTGATAGTGGGGAAATTTTCTGAAGGATCTTTTTGCGTTGGGAGAAATTGTTTATTTTAACGGGAGATCCTGCACCTCTAGAATAAACATAAGTATTGCTTGTAAACAATCATGCTTTTACTCAGCAGTCATATTGAATATTGAAATATCTGCAGACTTCTGTAGTTCATTGATTTTTTAAATTTCTAATTGTTTGAGTATATAAACTCGAGTTCTATTCGAAAATAATGAATTTAATGATTGAACATATAATCCTAGTCTTATCGATTTCTTAAAAGTAACTTCTGATTTTCCCAAGTTACTATGAAAATTAAATTTGAATTAATAAGTAAAATTTTTTGCAATGCATTAAAAAAATATTGTATTAAGAAAGAAAAGACAGCCATTTCTCTTATAGTAATTCATTATGATATTAAATACGTATATCAGCGTAGAGAAGAATAGGATAGTTAGATTTATAATCACAATTCATGACGGCACCCAAAAGTCATGCATACATCAAAGAAAATATTCAATGTTTATCGATATTCAATTGTATACCATTAGAAACTTGACTATTCTTACCATTTACTTGAGATCATAACAGTCTAGACATTTTTGAACTATATGAGAAGTAAATGCCGAATCTTCTGTTCATGTCATTACATATCCATACTCTTTTGTAGACCTATCTGTTTTTGTGAATACATGCCAAACTAAATAAATAAACAGAGACAGATGATTGTCAGCATATATAAATGATTAAGTACAGAATAAATACATTCGCGATGGTGAAATATTGCAATCTATACTGTACAATATACTAATTACAAAGGATGAAGTACACAGAGAGCATGAGAAGGCCGAGCGTATGTTAACATTGATTGGTAAAAAGTTGACGTCATTAACGATAGAAACGTGATATCAAATATACTAAGAGGTGGTCCACGGTCGAATTAAGCATATTTACTCTAGACTATCGAACGAAAAAATTTTAATTTACTGTCTCGATTATTGGCAATGAAAGACTATGTAAAAAGAAATCTATAAATCTAAAGGTTTAACTTGTTCGATTTATAACTTCTTTGCTTCTGTATACTCTTTCATTTTGAATGATCGAAAGGTTATATCAACATTTCTTTTTTTTTTTTTCGTATAAAATTTTTGATTCAATCCTGAACTGCCTCTCAAATGCGTAAAGAAAAGAATATTTGATCTTATATTTCTTTCGAATATCTTCACGCCATATTTACTGTTCAATTCATAGTACATTCGCTACTTCAAAGAAAAGATATTTACAATTGAAGGAATTATAGTCATGATATAAGTGCATTTTTTTTTCTAATTCTTAGTATTGACTTCTATATCCTTTACAAACTAATCAACCACGCTCTTTTGATTACAATGCTCTTTCTATATCCAACACTGATAGTTAATGTCTTTCAAATAGCGCTATTGATATATGTTGATGCTACGCAACAATCATCGAATATATCACGTCTATTGATTATTTCACTCGATGGTAAGATATAAAATAAAAGAATTTAATTATATTTTAAAAATAACTAACTTCGAAGGATTTCGACATAATTATTTACATGAACATAAGTTACCTACACTTAATCAATTTCGTAATGAAGGTGTACAAGCAAAACATGGCATGCGACCTACATTTCCTACAATGACATTTCCTAATCATATTTCACTTGCTACAGGTCAATAAATAAAAATATTAAAATGAATTATTTTATATCATCTTGTGCATATGAAATTTAGGAATGCATCAAGAAGAACATGGTATTGTACATAATACATTTTTTGATCGATTATTAAATATAACTATTGGAATGAGTACTTATTTATTTACTATTGAATAATGATTAATTAATTTTCATGGTTTCTAGATCATCGTGATAATCGACAATGGTCTGATCCAAAAGTAGAACCCTTGTGGATTACGGCAACTAAACAAGTATTTATTTAAGATTAAAAATGTATCAAAGAATTTCTCTCCACTATATTTAAGAATGTAAAATGTGCTGTTCTGTTTTGGCCAGCATGTCATAATGAATTTTATGGTATACGTCCACTTATCTATAGTTGGTTATACACTGATGATATATCTTTTCGTGAAAAAATTGATAATGCTATAAGTTATTTTCGTGAGTTACCAATTCAACTCGTTATGTTATATCATTTGTAAAGTTATTATATAAACTGAATGTTTTTTGTCATTTTCTTTAAATAATTGTTTTTTATTTAAGTGAGCCAGATAAACAAGGACATACATATGGTCCAGATTCACTGAAAGTACGCAATACAGTAAGTAATAATATACTAAAATAAGCTCATATGTTTGTTTTTTTCCGAAATTAAGTTAATTCGTCTTGATGGTGATATTGGATATTTACTGGATAAAGTAAAGCGTGAACTCAATGATAATTTAAACATTATTATACTTTCTGATCATGTATGTAAAATATATTTCTTTCTAAATTTGAATACGTTCAAAAAATTTTCGAAGGGTATGACTAAAGTCAAAGGAGTCATTCGACCATTTGTCGACAAATATCTTAATAAAAACTCAGTTGAAGCATCTATTCTTTCTGGTGCATTATTCAATGTAATGCCAAAAAGTGGACTAGTAAGCATATTTTATTCTTAAACGAATATCTATTTTAAATTAGCTATTTGTAAAAATAACATTATAACAGACTAAGGAAGTATACAATAGTCTTAGAAATATTCCTAATGTTACAGTATATAAACGTCATGAAGTTCCTGGACGTTTTCATTATTCAAAACCAGAACATCGACTTGGAAAAATTACTGTATTACCAAATGTAGAAGGTCTAATTCTATCTCAAGTAAATCTTTGGATATATCTGATAGCAGATTCTATATTTTTAATTAATCTTTAGGCTACAAAAAATACATCTTATGAAAAAAAAGGTAATCATGGATGGGATAACACATTAGCATCAATGCAAGCTATATTTATGGCTCGTGGTCCTTCTTTTAATATAAATGTTTCAATTCGTTCACTTCATAGTGTTGATATTTATCATGTTGCATGTCACATTCTTAAACTTCATCCAAATCCTCATGCTACTGCCGGTTCAATTGTTCATCTTATTGATATTTTCCGCCCGACTGAAAATGCAACGACACTAAGTACACTGACATCCACTAGTGAGACAATAGTAAGATTAACAACAACGATAAACAATGGTTGTTACTTTTATTCCATACAATTATCTACTGTTCTATTTGTTTTAGTATTATTTTCTTTCTCTTTTTAAAGGATATTCGAATAAAGAAAAAAAAGTATTTTTAAATCACATTCAAATTCAATCATGAATATTATTAATTCTAAATTTTTTTAAAGTATCAATACTAAGCGAACTTTGTAATTATCTGCTAAATGAAAATATTGGTTGTCCAATTAATATAAATGTTAAATTTAAGCGAAAATTATAAGTAGTGTTCGTATCAGTGGAATAATTAAATGACAGTAATAGTTAACGAATTATATAATGATACATCAAACAAATCTTTCTATAATTGATTATCCTTGAAAAACATGCGAAAGAAGTCATGGACAAATATAAGCTGTCATCTAAATAAAATTTTATTTTGACTTCACCTCATACTACCACACTAATACATCAAAGTAACAATTGCATTGATTTATTCTCTCGCTTCTCTCATTGTGAGTTCGAGGTATATATCATTTAAGAAGAAGAATTTTTATCAATATTTACTAAGGGTATGAAACAACGTATAGTAATTTCTATAAAAAGCTACTATGCAACTATTCTATATTGAATAATATCAATATAAGACAACAAAATTTTCAATATTCATCCTACATTCTCCTATCAGTAAAGAAACATAGTAAGCTTGCTTCTTTATTTTTTATCGTATAGCATTCTTTCCCTTTTTCATTTGTAGTACAAATATTCGAAGACAGATCGAATAAATAGTACACTAAGGAATAAATGAACAGTACTCAAAAAATCTCCAATCATTGGTTATTTGCGTATATCGTAGTTGAGGATGTAGATGTGAATATACAGATAAAAGCCACATCCACAGACATCTACATTGCATCCGACAAATAAATTAAATTTTTGAAAACTATCGTTGTCGAAATATGTTTTTCTATCTTTTCAGGATATTTAGGTAAATACCCAAAATCCTATATTCATGAAATGCCATATTTATATACAATTTGTCTTCTGTGTGGGAATACACGTCAGCAATAACAATAGACAAATAAATGTAAAGCAATGTAATCAAGATAGATGAAGACATATTCAATGAAAATCTGAATAAACTGGAACTCTATTCATGAACAGAAAAATACCTAAAGAAATACGCTGTCTAATAGAATGTAAATTATCGTAAAATTTACGACGAAAATAGAAGTGAATTAACAGTAATTAATGAGTTTGGACGTGACTATTGATCAACGTCGACTACTTGGTGATATACACATAAATGTTATATATATATCAAATGTTCAATCACACACCCGATACATTAGAAGCTAACACAGTTATAAATATGATTATGTTTATTTGCAATCTTGACTGCCCTTTATTAATTTTTGTCTATTAGTATCAATCGAGATTATTTCTCGGCTTCGCCATAAGTGTATTAGGAAAAATCAATATGCTTTTCATTCTTGTTCAGATGTTCATTGATATCCATCAAGAATACTTGGCAGACAAGTCTTACTCCAAATCTACCAATATATTGTTGGAAATCATGACAACGTGAGACAGTATTTGAACAGAGCTTTTATATTTTGAACATACACTTGATATTAAACACCATTCATTACTTGCAAATCATCCTATGGTTGGAAAGGTGTGAGAAAGCATTGAAAATGTAAAAAAGACATTATGAATTCAATTTAATTCATTTTCAAAAAAAAGGCGGATATTTCCATTTTCGAATCCTTCCGATTTAGTTATGTAAGCATACATTCAGCACTGGTACGTGTGCGCGCGAGTTGGATGGTCATTGCAATAACGGATGCAATCAGACAGTTCTAAATATCCTGTTTCAATAAGAATTAATAAGAAATTCAATTATCAAGTAAAGTGAAAGATCTTAGCGAAAACTTTGTTTAAATACAACATATACAAAATTAAAACAAACTAGTTTTATATTATTTAGAATCATTCGATATATGAAGAATTAAAATTAAAATTTAATAATAATCTCTTCAAAAAGCAAACAAAATATGTTTCTTTTTGATTCTAATGAAAATGATTAAAAAAATTTAAATTAATCTATTATCTTCATCTTTTTTTTTCAAATGTGTGTATTCAAAAANTTACGCTTTTTTTTTCTATTTACTAATGTTAAAAATTAAGTTTTGGTCAATCGAAAAAAAAATATCGGAGTCGAACTTGTAACCGACTCCGACTCCGAATCCGAAAATTTTTTTCAGCAAACTCGACTCCAACTCCGACTCTGTCGGAGTTGGAGTCGGAATCGGGTTTCGGAGTCCTCCGCAGGTCTCTAGTCAAAATAGACCCCCTTAAACTTGTTTTAGCTCTCATTTTTCATAGGTAAAACCAAATGACCTAATATTTTGGATTTAACTATAGTTTACTTAGACCTATCATTTAAGAAAACAAAATTGAAAAAAAAATTTTTTTCCTCGGCGACCTCTATGGAGAGTAGGGCGGTCTTCTCGTGGACCCTCTCTTAAGATAGAAATAATATTATCACTGTGTATTGTTTATGCATATCTTGCTGTGCTTAGACAAGAAAAAGAAACTTTTGAGGTAGTGAGCAGTTCATGTCATTCAATATATTTTTATAAATATTTGATTCAAACAAGTAAGCAACTACTTATCATTAGGGAATCAACAGTTCATGATATTTTAAATACGATGAGATTTGCACGAGCACCCATTAATCATATGCTAATGAAAAATTAAATCAATGTGTGAGTTCCTTTTATTCGATTCAATAGTCAGAGGACAAAAAACTTAAAGCTCTATACACATGTTTCTAACAGAGTAGCTAGCACAATTCGAATATGTATGTAGTCCATTTTTACGTATCGTCCTGTAGAAAACATTATACTTCTAAAATATACATCTTCTATTTGATAAGGATTTTTTGACTTCTGTTACCATAAACTAGTCTTTTAATAAAACATGAACTGTGCCTTTCAATAGAGTTTTTGTCATCTTTATACAGACGATTATGGTGAAAAATATTGGCAATGGGTTGACATAGAAATACTAGATTTCATACTACTTATTTACTTCTGATATCAACTTTTCCACTTTGCTTGCTTGTTTTCATTACCAATATTGAAATAAATGTTGATCAGTTTTTTCTACTTTCTCTCTTTTATTTACTATTTCTAACATATTGGACTAACATTTAACATTGATACAGCCAATTTAGCTTTAGTTTCTTGTGCATGAATAGTAGTATTAATCTTCATTCGGAATTTAGCAATAAAGATGAAATGTAGATATGGACGAATTGTTCTCGTATTGTACGGTTCGAAGGAAATCAAAAAAAGAGTTTCCAAAAGTATAATAACATAAAACTTGAAAGAGTTTATGAGCAGAACAACTTCTTGGTATCTCAGGTCTAGTCCTCTTACATTGAAAGATAATATATGTAAAGATTTTTCGATCAATGAGGTGTCAGAAACATTGAAAACTTCTCATTTTTTGAAACAGTTGGAAAGGAGGGGGGGGGAGCTTTTCCACTCGTGCAAAATTTCAGACAACAGAGAAAAATCAAAGTGACTCAGACACGCTCGCGCTTTACATAAGAATCGTTCTCGATCATCTAGAACATTTTGGGGAACACAAGAAAAAAATGACGTGGCTAGAGGAGATAGATTCATTGAAGTTGATTACCATCGCTTGCTTTCCGTATTTGTGCACGAATTCTATTAATAGTTGAGTTAAAATCAGCATCATTAACACCACCAGCAGTTTTAAAATTGGAATTCAAAAGAGAGAGAAATCTTGATATTTCATCCAAACACGATAAAACTAATTTTGTAAACATCTGTTCATGTCTGATGATTTTCAATTCGTGTTGGGCGATATTTTTATTCGACGTTTCATCCTTTTTCCTCAGCTCCTCTATTACGTTCATCAATTTCTCATCACTTATTATTTTATCTTTAATCTATTGTTCGATCTCATTATTCTTTTTTGCAATACGTTCAAGATTCTTGTTCATTTCACCTGCATTTTTCAATAAATCATCGATTTTCTTCATCATCGAGTTCGTTGTGCCTGATATCGAAGGTAGTTGTGATGAGGGAAGCATTGGAAAATTTGCTACATTGTAATTATAAATGTTATTATTGTTTCTTAACGTTTGTAAATTCGAGTGATGATTGAATGATAACAATTTTTTTGTCAAAGCAGAACGATAGTCTTTCACGACTAAGCACTTGCGGCTGTTGGAAAGATGATCACCTCCACAATTGACACACTTGTTTTGTAGAGAGCAGGTGTGTTGCTTGAGATCAGGACAGCGAACACCACATATCTTGCATGTGTCTTCTATTTGTGAACATTGACGACGAAAGTGACCAATTGCTTGACATTTACTACAGATGAGTACTGTAACGGGACTAAGGTACTCATCGACGTCGTAAGTCATCGAGTTAACGTTGATTTTTCCTCTTTCCAGAATTTCTTCACGTTTTTTAACTGATAATATTTCTACTTTAATCACTTTGATTTCGTTTTGGAATTTGTTTTTCGGACGAACAATATTATGAATTCCTGGAAAGGAATCTTTGAGATCAGCAGTAAATTCATTGAAGTCTATTCGTAAGTCGACATTTATAATGACTAACGAGAGTTGAGCTGGAAAGGAAGGAATAGGCTGCAGCGTAAAATTTTGTTTGCCCAGTTGCTGAGGCCAGTTTCTTGATTCAACAAGAGCACAGAATGATAGAGTCTTTCACATAGACTAAATGATTATATTCGTTATTAAAACATTTCAAAGTGGAACGTCGAATATTAGAAAATGACACATTTGTTTGATGTACATCCTTAAAATGCTTTCCCTAGTCGAACATCTTGTAAGCAAGATCTTGGCCAAGATCTTAGGTACAGAAATGTAAACAGATCTTGGAAATTTAGGTACAAGATAATATGATTATTTTGCACCAGATCTTGAATTAGATCTTAGGTACAGACATTTAAGATCTTGCCCATGAAAAAAGAATTTGTATAAAAACGCGTTCCAACGCAAACTTTCAGAGAAAAAAAGCTGTTTTTGCGTTTAAACGCATCTTATTTTATCTGAGACGCATCTCAACGCATCGGTTTTCGTTTAAAGCGCGTTTAAATGCATTTTTTACATTTAGAACGCGTTTATTTGTTATGTATCTTGGTGCATTTTTTTATTTCTTTCGCTGAAAAGATGATCTCTTTACAAATGCACCCGAACGCATATTTTTCAAAGCGTTTTTTTACTGGAAAACGGTTTTCCTAATAAAGGTTTCCGAACTTGTATTTCAATTCATGCGTTTTCTTGTAAAAATGAGGCTTTTACAAGCACTACGGAATGGATTTTTACATATGGATGGCAAAGAATACATTAAAAATAAGCGTGTCAATTTTTTTTCTTGTNCTTAGTTTCTCGAACAATTCAAAGATAGGAGATGCGGGGATTGAATATTTGGTTCATTTATTTAAAAAAAACCGATCGATAACTTTTCTCGCCTTACCCAATACAGGTATGACAGATCGTGGAGTTCGGTTACTAGCCGACTTACTTTGTGAAGTCGATGCTAATTTACCTTGTCCACCAATCGAAAAACTGTACATCTCGTTCAATAAGTCGATTACTGACGAATCAATGGTAGCTGTTGTTCAAATAATTGAACAAAACCGAACATTGAAGGTATTGTATTGTATTGTAAATACCCTTACCTCACTGGTTTAGGGTGAAGACATTTAAACGTACAAAAAACTACACACAAGCAAATAGAAAAAAGGAAAGAAAAAAAAGAGGAAATAAGAAAGAAAAAGTTCATTAAACAATGTTCGGTTCTTTCGTCGATCAGTTCGAGTGTTGTAGCTGTTGTCCGAATAAGACCTCCAAACCACGGGAGTTTGGTTTCAGTGTTATCCATCATTGAGGCATACAACGCGGGAACCTAGCTTTTTCAACAAGTCAGAGAATCTCTAGTCAAATGAGAAACCCTTCTTCTCGCACCAATGTTTCGCACATGACTTGACATGGTTCGTTATTCCTTGAGGTTTGAAGTCTTTTTTGCAATTTGGACAGGTATAAGTTTTGTTGGTATTCTTTGGTATCAGTTCAGTGATCTTTGGGGCTGGAATAGTTGCTCGCCTCGTCTGTGCTCGTTGTTTGACCTGCTGAAGGATATCTGGAATGTTTGAGGCAGGAGGTCTCACCTGAGTACACTGATTGATTGCAGCTCGCCAGGAATCATGATTGAGAGTTTCTCTTCGCCAGTTTTGAATGTTCATCTTCTTCAGGTCGGCTGTTATCATATCTTGCCATTTCTTCCTCACGCCAGCGTTGAGTGGCCGCTTTGAATTAGGATAAGTAGAGAACATTGCTTTTTTGACGATACAGGGATCGCCGTTGTCGTCGACCATACGATTCACATGACCAAACCATCGGAGTCGGTTTCTTCTCAGAATTTCTTCAAGACTTGGTTGGCCGGTGACTTGTAGGAGTTGTTCATTTGACATTCTATCTCCTAGGTTGATACCCAGGATTGTTCTAAGGCAATGATGGTAGAATACAGATAAACGACGTTCCATTTCTACGGTTAAGGTCCAGGTTTCACTGCCATATAGGAGAACTGATAGAACACAAGCACGAAAAATTCGTAATCGAGCATTAATTGAAACAGTTTTGCGATACCATACGACGTGTCTAAGCATATTGAATGAAGTGGATGCTTTTGCCAGACGGACATCAATCTCTCTCGTCAAAGAATAGTCACGAGTAAAGTGGCTTCCAAGATAACAAAATTCGTTCACCATTTGAATAGTTTCATTTCGAATGTTGATGTCGATGGGAGGGACTGGCACTTCTTGTCCTTTGATAACTTTTCTTGAAGCATCTTCTTGTAGTTGTTGCATTGGCATTGTGCAAGTCTTCTTGATACTTATCGTTAAACCCATTTGTTGTGACACTTCTTCAAAGGTTCGTATAAATGATTCGAGGTCCAGAGCATTGTCGGCACATACTATGACATCGTCGGCGTAAAGAAGAGCCACAAGTTCCAGTTCCGAGTTGTCATTGAAAGAAGATAAGAAGAAGTCTTTACCATAGGATAATTTTACTCCAGTCACATTTAGAGCAGCTAATTTTTCTAAAACTCGCCGAATAACAAAGTCGAAGAACACGTTGAAAAGAATAGGAGATGGAATACCACCTTGAAGTACACCAGTCTCAATGTCGAAAGATTCTGAGCGCTCGCCATTGATTTGAACCATTGCTTTTGAGTCTTTGTATAGAAGTTTTAGAAGACGGACAATTTTTTCAGTGAGACCATAGTGTCGACAGATTTCCCATAAAAGTTCGCGGTTGACAGAATCATAGGCTTTCATGATATCAATGAAGCACAGGAAGAGAGGCTTATTGTAATCACGGGTCTTCTCCATTAGCATTCGGAGTGTAAATATGTGGTCGATAGTAGATCTTTTCGATTGAAAGCCAGCTTGTTCCTCCAGCAGTTGTTGTCCGAGTTTGGCTTGTACCCGATTGAGAATTATTCTTGAGAACACTTTGCTAGCAATTGGTAGAAGGGAAATACCACGATAGTTACCACAATCTTTTTTGTCACCTTTGTTTTTGAAAAGACGAATAAGTATAGCTGTTGACCAGTCATCTATTGCTTCTTCATCTTCCCATACATCGACAAAAATTTGATGAAGTCGTCTTGCCAAAGTTCGTCCACCAGCCTTGATCACATCTGCAGGAAGGCCATCATGGCCAGCTGCTTTTCCGCTCTTCATTCTTCTGATTGCTTCTTCAACTTCGACCAACGTCGGTGGTTTGTTTTGTCTTTGTTCTTCTTTGGATGCAATGGGTGGAGGTTGAATTTGGTGGAGGATGGTTGGATCAGTAGTAGATGGTACATTCAGAAGGTCGGAAAAGTATTCGCGCCAGCGGTCAAGACGATCGTTTGAATTTGTCAGCAAGTTTCCATATTTGTCCCATATTGGCATTTCTTCTATCTTTGCTCGACCACCCTTGAGACGTCGAAGCATTGCATAGGCAGTTCCTAGATCATGTTGTTTCACGGCCTTTTCAATTTCCAAACTGAGTTCATCCCAGTATTCAATCTTTCTTGCTTCAATCTTTGTTTTGACTTCTTTTCTAAGGAGACAGTATTGTTCATGATACTCCTTTACATACCGTGTTTTTCGATAGTTTTGCCATTTGAGGAAGGCTTTGGCTTTTCTTTCCACAATTTCCAAAATCTCGTTGGTCATCCATTCTTTGTGTTTCTTTTGTTTTCCATCTTGAGCAAAGAATTGCTGACTGAGATCCGTAACAGTGGTCACAAAATCATTGTACTTATCGTTGGTGGAGATATGTGGTTGTAGGGATGAGGATGAAGAAGAAAGAGCCGCTTGAAAAGCTTGAACAATTGAAGGATCTCGCAATTTTTTCTTATCCAGGCGTCTTGTTTGTTGTTGTTGATCTGTTTTTCTTCGACTTCTAAGGTGAAACTTGAGCTTGGTTCGAACAAAATGATGATCTGTACCAATAGTTCCCATACAGCTTCGTAGGACACGTACATCTTCTACACTTGACCGAAATTTCCGATTGACAAGAGTGTAGTCCAGCATATGCCATTTTTTGTTTCCAGGGTGCATCCAAGTTGTCTTGTGTACTGTTTTATGTTGAAAGAATGTGTTGGATATAACAAGATCGTTGTTGGAGCAAAAGTCTATCAGCCGTTGTCCATTTTCGTTGAGTTCATCGACTGCATGAGGACCGACAACACTAGAATAAGAGAGATGTTGTTGATTGCCCACTCGAGCATTGAAGTCACCCATGATGAGGACCATATCGCCGGGAGGGGCTTTGTTGTACGATTGTTGAAGATCGACATAAAAAGCATCACATTCGTCGGCTTTCTGGCTGGATTGAGGGTTAACTGGGGAGTAGATGGCTATGATAGTTATGTTGATTGGATGACATTGCAATCGTGCCATGATGATTCGTTCACTAACGGCTTCCCATGTCGATCCAGATTGTTTCCACAATGCTGTTGCTTGCTTATCGAGGACGATGGCAACGCCATGAGCTGATCTTGTTGAAGACGAAGTAGGAGCACCAGAGTAGAGAAGGGTATAAGGGCCGATTTTGGAGACTCCAGAGTCGTAGATTGCTGTTTCACTGACAGCTGCAACACGGATTCGATGTTTCTTCAATTGATTGATGATAAGTTCTCTTTTTGCTTGTTGAAAACACGATCGAACATTCCATTGTCCAAAGAACGAGGATTTGCGTGCGCTAATGCACGGTGCCTTGTCTTTTTCGTTAGCTAGATGAGTTTAATGTCCCCCTAAACAGGTAGCTAGCCTGAGAGGAAGACGAAAGGTGGCTACCGGCAGCCCAGGGACGCCTCCCACACTCTACGAGTAGAGGTGAGACCCTGTGGATGTCAAAAGACATTCCCCGGCAGGCGGACATTGAAGGTACTCTCTGTGGAACACTGCAGCTTTTCTGGCGAAGTTCGAGGACTAATGAGAAAAGCAGGTAGAAAAAGGAAGACAAAGAATTTTAGTCTTTCAGAGTGAAAAAGTTTATGTGAACTATATTCCTTTTATCTTGTTCTTGTTTTGTCAATTTTTAACTTAAGAAACACAGTGACGCTATTTTTTGTTATTTTTTC
>CAJNSZ010000218.1:32676-44066 GCA_905329745.1 Rotaria sp. Silwood2
GGGGGGTGTGGGGGGGTGTTGGGTGGGGGGGTGGGGTGGGCGGTGGGGGGTGTGGGGGGGGGGGGGGGGGGGGTGGGGGATTTTTATTTTCTTTCCACACAACGCCCCCCCCCCCCCCCCCCCCGCACACACACACCCGCACGCAGGCTCACACATATACTCATACACCCTCACCGACACCCTTTCACTCACATCCACACCCATACACTCACACTCACACACCTACCCACACCCACACCCACTAATAAAATATCTGACATTCTTTTATCTGTCTATATTCTGGCGAGTACCTGGGAATAATGGGCACCGTTTGTATTGTATTTTCTCCTCGTGTGATAAGTTTGCTTGATTCAGAATAGAATACATCACACAATGCAGAGTGGCATGCTCGGCACTCTATATAGACAAGTGGTTTTATTTCTGTGCTTTTTTTCAAAATTAGCAAAACTTTATGGGGCTGATTTTCGATATCGCGACTAGAGCTGGCACATCTTTTGAGAAAAAGACGTACACAGTTAAAATAATTTGCAAAATGCCGATTGTAGAGATATCTACACTGAATCTTGTGGTATATACTTCTTTTTTTAATAAGAAAAGATTTTACATGACAAGAAAATACAATAAAAACCGTGGTTATTAATTGGACAGCATTTGTTATTATTTATAGAATAGAGTCTCGAATTTGATATGAAAGATAGCAGAAGTAGTTTGAATCATCGAAATGATTTTTTAACATATATCGATATACCTAAAACAAAAGAAAATCCAAGGAGACGTAAAGCAGATATATGATCCCATACCTTTTCTTCACATCCATAAAACTTAAAATGTAAGTCATTATATGAAGTAATCAAGTTAAACACGACTGTTCTCCTTTCAATCATTCAAAGAATTTAGTAGAAAGAATGGACATATTGATACATTGATTTGTTAAATGAATGTCCTCAATAGTTTAATCAAGATAAAATAGTCAATAGGAGATTGTTTCATTGATGTGTCCTGTCCATACAAAAACAAGCGTAAAGTTATTGCACTTGCTGAACTATTTTGAATGCAGCGAATATCATAAATAATAACATGTTTTCTCGATTGGTTTAGAAAACGAACAAGATTTGAATATGAGAATAAAATACTGAGAAGCATTCATTAGTTGAAGTTGAAAGTGAAAATAAATAATAATCATCATATATCATATATTTAAACGGTCACAAATCAACAATAGGAGATCTAATAATGGAACACGATTAATCCTATAAATATGATCTGAAAACGATGTTGATTTCATTGATGAGAAACATTAAACATTACTTTTTCCTTTCGCTTACGGTATACTGCTTCTCACAAGAAAAGTCATTTTGTCCAAACAGTGAGTGTGCTGCTCACTGTCTGCGCTGTTGAATCACAAGAGGATAATGCAAAAACTCAAACAATTCTAATTGATCCTAAATCAATAAAATATGGCAATATAACTCATTATTAGTGCCGTCGTTTACAGTAAATGACTTCTTTCAGACGCTCGTTACCGAGAAGATTGTTCGCTTAGTAATGAATCAGGATAATTCAGATGTGATTTGTCCGTTGTATTGATTATACAGAGAACGGTTAATATATGTTTTCATTCTCATTTATATCAGCGTCATGTGAATTATCTCTGAAGATTCTTTTCTAAGCAAAAAAAGACAAGTAATTTAGTAATTAGGATATTTTCTAATATAAAATACATCGAAAAACTCATTGAAGTATCAAATAGTAGATGAATTAATACAAAACTACCAGAAAACCTTGTCGAGATAGCATACTGACCAGAGAAAAACTAAAATGAATTAAATCCACCGTCGGATATTGTGTTTAAAAAGAGAAACAAAACGAAGAAATTGTTTTCTTTTTGTGAATTGTATTGTAACTGAATATCAACAATGTGAATAATTTACACAAATAAAAAGATTATTAAAAGTTTTCTTCCATATTTTCCGAGTTTGATAATAATAAAATCGACACATAAAATTTACCAAGAGATTTCTTCTCAATGCCTATATTAAATTTTTAATTATTTAAAAAAACAATAGAATTCGATTGTTTGTGCTAAATTACAAGCATCTTAAATTATGATCAATACTTTTTCAATCAAGGTTAACTTGTGGAAAAAGAAGAAGGCACGAACTATCATTGGCTTTATTTTTCTTGCCTAATACCTATTCTCATCTGTATTTTTCTCTTAATAGAGATGAACATATTCAGATACCTATAATATGAATTATATCTTTTCTTAGAGACTGTTTTCTAAAAAAAAGTCTTTCATGAAAATATGTGTTGAGTTTATATTTATTGTCTTCGATTGTAGAGAGAATGATTATACGTATTTTTGTCGTGTTAATCGAGAGTCTTAAGTAGATTTTCTATGATTGAGTGAAACACAAATAATGATGTCCACTTGAATTTTTTTTTGTAAGATTAAAAGAAAAAAAAGTTTAATTTCTATAGAAAACTAATACCAACATTGTCAAGAAAGTGAAAGATGACTGACCAATCTATGTAAATACCTCTCGATTATGTTTCTCATTTCTTTCTAGTGAATCTTTTAGTTTTTAGTCTGTATGCAAGTTCTCATGTCTGTTTATGGTTGTGAAGTTTTTTTCCAAGGAGACCTATGAGAAGATATATACAGGAGAGTCTCATCGACTTAACATGCACATACATGGTACAAATTCTGTACATTTTCATTTGAATAGTGTCAATATTCGAGTGAAATATGATATATATCTTGCTGAAACAATATCTCTAAAATGAAACACATAAACTAGTCCTTCGTCGACTACTAGTTTCTTTTTTGGGACACCATTTGTGACACGATATTTCTGTGTTCTTGTTTCGACTGTTTGATCAATAGACCATTTAATCTTAGTATTAAACTTCCACATTCTATGTATTCTTATCAACTAAACATATTTCAAAGTAAAAACAATTAGTCTGTTCTCCCTTTACAAAGGCTCTGTGCAGATTTTAAAGCTTGGTACAGTAAACATTTGTTGTACGGACCTTTTACAATTAACCATAAGCAATTAAATTTCATTCAACAAAGCATGTCATTTTTATAACTCATTTGTTTGTCTAAGTGCCTTGTTTCCTCGTTTCGTGAATGACTCTATCTCTAACTTTCGAACAGGGACAACAAAAGAAGAAAGTCTTACTTACTAAAGACAAACAAGCAAATGCAAATGGGAATGGACATCAAATTCGAGCCGATTTTCATAGATATAAATCTGTAGCAAGATGACTACGTTTCTAGAATACAGATTTGAAACGAAAATATTAGTATTTTACATAGGAACAACTTATATTTTTACAGTTTACCGTACCACATTAATAACATGAGGTATGTTCAGATTTCCGAAAAAGGAAATTACAGAAATTTCTGAAACTTCCATCAACTCGATAACTACATTGCAAATCAAATGAAAATTTTTTGGAAATAGTGGAAATTACCAAACAATTTAGAACACAAGTACAGGGTTGCCAAAAATGTTTTTCCAGGGGGGTACAGCCCTAACGACTAGTGATATGAACAATGAATTTTATACCAAATGAAAGCCCATCAAAAGCGGGATTTAGGGGTATATTTTGATTTTCTATAAGAGAGGGACTAATTATAGAACTCAGAAAAGTTTCAGAATTTTGAGAGTTACGATTGTATCGACTTTGCAATAGAAGGTAATACAGCAGACAAGAGAATGTATATCGTCATAGAATTCATAGAGAATTTACCCAAAAACTTCAAAACACATTGCTTGAATGTCCAAGACAATGATTCTTTCATTCCTTTATCATTTATTTTCGTTCTCTCCCGGGAGCACGTGCGAATAGCATTTTTATCACAAAAAGAACGAAGAAATAGTCGTCAGTCACGATCGTATCGAGTCGAATTATTTTTTTCTGCTATTTCTTTCACTTTCTTTATTCCCATACGCTGTCAAAGTCATAAGGAAACCGTGATCTCTCTTTGAACGAAGTGATTTTGCTTGGAATGTAAGTAAATACCGTGTCTTCCATTTGTACCTTTTAATGATGACCATCGTAGATTTGTGATTTAGCTGAGGCTGATTGAACACATTTAATCTGTACGATGCCTGGGACTTACGACGATGAACAACAGAAAGTCGTCGATCGAATAAAGTGCGTTGCTTTCCGTGAAGCTCGTGATGCTGGTGCAGCACCCATCACTCGACAATGGATCGCAGACAAAATCCGTCATTCGACCCGGCTTGTTACTCAATGGTGTGAGAAAGCATACGATGAATGCTTTGCTGATTATTCTGAATGTGGTCGCAACGTCAAATTATCGCAGAATAGTCAGAACATCATTGTCAATGCGAGTGGCAAGCAAAAAAAGTTCTTCCGTTGTGGCAAGGAAGATTGTAGAGAGACAAAAAGAATATGTTACGCGAAGCACGATCGATAACTATCGACATAGGGTGGGACTGAAGCCTTACGACGTTATTCAAAAACCATTGAAAACAGAAACTCATATCTTCGATCGTCTATGGCTATGCGACTGGTTGAAGAACTGGACTCAGGAGGACTTCTTACACCTTGCACCAGCTGATGAATTTTTCGTTTGGAGCATTAGCAAGCCAAGTCATCAAAATGACAGGATTTGGGCTAAATCTATCGAAGATATCGAAGAGGACGAAAGATATCGCGACATGGTACAAAATCAAGCATGCATCGATATTTTCATCATTTTTACCGCGAAAAAAATGCATTGGGTAATCAAAGATAAAGGAGAATCTTGGACAGGTGTGGGTGTGGTTGTGGGTGTGGGTGTGGGTATGGGTACATGTCTTCTTATAACCCACACCCACACCCTCGGAAAAATATTTTCTACTCAATTCGATACTCTTGTTGCTTCTCTGTCGTCTCAATCGTCTATAAAGATTACGACTCCGGAACCGTCCGTGATAAAAACTAAACGACATTTTACGATTACTAATCCTAGTTTATTCTCTATCGAAATCAATGCACATTCATTGACATATCTCGTTCTTCTTGCTATCGGTGGTCAACTACCATTTGATGCTCTCTCAATCGAGCTTTTATATTCTCAATCGTGTAAAAGGGTATGTCGCTCAGCAAGACCAATGTAAGGCGTGTCATCAAACATCGTGAACTTTTCCGTTCTTGATTTCCTACGACGTGCCGATAAAATAAGTGCTCTTCAGCTGATCAAAACAGAACAAGAATATTCATCCGGTCTTCGCTTTCCCAAATATCATAAGCATGGAAAAGTCGCGCATGGTTCCCCTTCTTCTTCATCATCAACATTTACCTATTCGTCTCTTCGACCGGTCGATATCGAGACGATAGTCGAAGGAGCCTTTGCAACTGCATATGAACTAATCGAACCACTCATTGGTAAAGATACATTAAAAACAAGCAAATATAAAACAACAGCAAGTCTTTCTAAACTCATCATCAAACATCACGGGACTTCAAAACTTAAAAGTCGATCGTCACAACTGCAGCAAGTGTTTGATAACTCATCGAAGAAAACCGACAATGAAGATGAAGAAGATGAAGAACAAGATCTTTCTCATGTTCTTCTTGATTCGTCGGATACCTCTTTTAGAGGGGCATGCATGTGAAAGAATCCATTGATCCAACACAATCCGATTCGTTCTTTAAAGTTCAACGAGAAAATGATACTACCGATGTTTACATCCACAAGCAAACAGCTTGTTGGGTATTGACAAATGAAAAACCTTCTCTTTCTTCTGATCGTTTGAAACGTGTTATGCAATCAAAACAAAATGTATTCGTAAAATGAGATTGTAATTAATTATTTTTTTGGGACATACAATTCTTAATCTTTCTTGAGATAGACATAACTAAGCAGACGCAATACATAACAACTAAAGCTGATAAAACTCCTAATATGAATGAACACATAAGAAATCGAAGACTTTGAGCGTTTTGGGACGTCCTTTTACATGTACTTTGACGAGAGAACTAGTCAAAAGTCTTGAAGAATGCCACTGCTGTGAATCAGAGAGGACGATTGATTTAATGAAATCAATGTATCTTGTGATGATAGGACTTTGTTTGACAATGAGAAATACGGTATTTAAATGATAGACAAGGAATAAGAAGTTTAATAGTTAGAAAAATCTCAGGAATTTAAAAAAATCCGAAAAAATCTTTTTTGGATTTTAGAATCTGTAAAATCCCAAATCGGCTTTTCTTTCCTTGCATTTTCGACGTGCCATGTAAGTGTCTTTTTTTGAATTGGCAGCATTAAAATGTTGCTCATTTAGTCTAAAATTAATTATTCAAGTTGATTCTTAAGAAAACGTAACATCGTATATTAAATATGACCACCCCCATATCAAGAAACCTAACGTTAGATCGTGCAAGATCCAATAAGATCTTACCCTTGTACGATTTTTTCTATGATCTTGATACTAGGTTGGACAATATCTTATCTGTTTGTTTTTTGAAATATTTCGTCATATTCTAACTATAAAATGCAACCAGAAAATCTTAAAATTTAAGGATTAAAATACTAATAAGGATAGACTCAATAATTCTTGTCAATTCTCATCGGATCATAAAAAATTCATACAAAAACAAACATACACCAATACATACTATCCTCTTGTCTGTTCTGACTTGATCCTGAATGGTCTCTTCTGTTCTTTTATTTATTCAAGAATTGTTAATTCAATTAGTTTTACTATGAAGGACAGCAGTTACAAAACAAAATTGAGCTGTGCCGAAATTTTTTTTGTTTTTCTGTATTCATTATATAAAAATACTCATCGTTATTTCTCATTTCTCTATATTGGTAACAAAGAAAATCTTAACTTTTAATTCTTATTTTTCTATAGCAATAGCAAAGGAAAAAGTTATTTGTAACCTTTAATTTTCTGTATTAGTAATAAAAAATATTTTAACTTTAATTTTTCACTTTTCTGTATGGGCAATATAAGAAATGGTTAGTTTTATTCTTTAGTTTTCTATATTAATGTTATACAAAGTCTTACTTTTTGACTTTTATTTTTCTATATTGGTGATATAGGAAATCCCGTCGTTCCTTTTTAGTTTTCTATATCAATATCATAGAAAATATGAATTTCTGTTTCTTGTGTTTCTGTATTTATATTATTGAAAATCTTAATTTTCATTTTTTATGCTTCTATATTAATAATAAAGAAAATATGAATTTCAATTTTTTCTTATTCTTTATTGGCAATATAAAAGATCTCATTCTCATCGCTTATTTGTTTTTATATTGATATTATAAAAAGTATCAATTTTTAATTCTGATTTTCTATATTGATAATAGAGAGAACCTTAATTTTCATTTTGTATCTTTTTTCTTTTTATACTAATATTTTTATAAAATCTGAATTTCTACGTCTTATGTTTCTATGTTAATAATATAGAAAATATGAATTTTCATTTTTAGTTTTTCTATGTTGGTGATATTGGATATCCTATTTTAATTTAGCATATTGTCAATATAGAAAATGGTTACTTATAATCCTTAGGTGTCTATACTCATAATATAGAAAACTCTAATTTCCTTTTCCTATTTTTCTATACTAATATTATAGAAAATCTGAAATTCTATTTCCTGTATTTTTATATCAGTAATTTAGAAAGGCTCACGTTCTATTTCTTATTTTTCTTTATTAATAGTAGAGGCACTAAATTTTTTTGTATGCATGAGTTTTTATTACTATTCTCTTGTAAATTTTATTATTTAATGATAATTCAGTGTGCAGGTACGTCTGCATTATATTTATTAATTAAAGTGTTCTTCCCTAAGTGAAGTTAGCTTGAATTATAATTGTCAGACAAAGGTAAAATCTAACGAAGAAAGTATATTTGTAGCGAGACCATTTAAAATCTCACTGTATGATTGGAAATAATCATAAAAGATTGTATTTCCAGAGCGTACAAAAAACTTTCTTTAAAACTTTTGATCAGATTTCTGAGACTACGATTTTTCGTATGATCTTGCACGATCACATAAGATATTTCAGTAAGATCGTTTATGATCATAAAATAATTCATAACTGATCTTACTATCTGATTTTTCAACCTGCATTAGTTTAAATAGTTATGGAATCATTCAAAAATTCAAATTTTCATTTCGCTGCATTACGGGCAATTTCAAGAGCGTCAAGTTAATAAATATTTAATCCTTTGTTTCATAGTATATAATAAACATGTTGTTGGTAATGAATTCTTTTGATGTTAGTTGTTTTACAACCTGCTGCATTATCTCACCATGAACATAAATTTTTTTTAATATATATGGAAATGGCTTGCCAACACCTCCAGAAATTGTGAAAACATTTCAAGATTTTCAAAACAACTTTCGAGATCGATTTGGCTTTGACCAAATATCACCGTTTATAGATTTCAATCAATTTATTGTAGCTGATGGTTCAGTTCTTATGTCTTTGTTACGAAATCCTATCGAAGCTTTTTATTCTGATCTTGATTTCTTTTTGTATGTTGGACAAGGTTTCAAGAATTTCATCGATAAATCAGTATAACTTATTGAGAATTAACTTTCTTTTGATTAATTTGTTTTTTACGTAGATGACTGTACATGTCAACTTATCTAACATGTATTTTGTGAAACAAAGAGTTCTATCTAATCAATGTGTATATGAATTTGAAGTAACTTTACGTTCTACGATCTTTGAAATAATAGATGAACCAAATCAACGTAAAAAAGTGACATTACAATTCGTTTATCATTCATCTATTTCGTCAATTGAAACATATTTAATGGCTTTCCATTTGGATGTCATTCAAGCTTGTTTTAATGGTGAAAAAGTATTAACTACATGGGCTGCGATTTATGTATTAAATACGGACACATTCCCTTTGTTATAATCTCACAAATAATTTACCTACACTTGTTCGCTGTATAATTCGCATTGTCAAATATTCTAGAAAAATTTCAAATTATTGTATCCACATAAATTTAAAATGGATGAGTTTTTTTCGTTAACAGTCTATCAATTAAATCATGTTGACAATACTGAGTATTATTCATCAACAAAGGAGCAATTTGGAAGTAATAACGATTATTTTGAACTACAGAAAAAATTTGTAAATACATATATAAATCAAAGATTTTAAAGGATGTACAGCCTGAAGTCTACTAACTAAATGACTATTTAACTAAATACATATGCATACATACTCAATAATGAATAATAATAAACGAATATATGCGGTATTGTTATAGCTATCTATAAATTAAAGACTTACTAATTGAAGATAATCTTTTAAAAGTTTTCCCATTTCAATATACTTTTCCTCATTTTCTATCATATATTATGATTTCATCATTGTTTCTGCTGTACTAAGTATATTGTTGCCTATGTCTAAATTACTAATATTATTTAATGTTAGTCTGCTCATAAAATATCCTTTGTTGTTGTGTGTTTAAGCTTCACAAAATCCATTTCTTAAATCATTTGTTTTAATAAAAATATATTCTGAACTTAAATTAACATATCAGCGTGTAACCGTGAGTTATCAAGGGATTTTCATTGACTCGTAAGGGACATTTAAAAACACTCACCATCATCTGCATAGATATATATTATATTCAACAGATGTTAAATGATTTTTAGTTCTTTCTAAAAGCAGAACATAAGATTTATACGACTATATTAGGTGCATTTAACTTTCTTCTCAAACCGACAACAATTCATTACTTCTACATTTCTCTCCAACATCAACTAAACTATTTCCAAAATAGAAAAAGTACAAAAAGCGATTGATTATATATTGAATAGTTCTATCTAAATGACCAATTGATACCAATAAAATTTTAGTCATATATGATACCCCATTTATTACACTTTGAATTTGAAATAAATCTTTAAATCAGGTCGATTATTTCTTAAAGTATGAAAAAAATCGTTTTAATTGATTTTTTCATCGATCACGATAATAAATTTTTCCTGAATTTAAATTTCGTATTACCGAAATTTAGTACGAGAAACACAGAAATCGATTTTAACATCTTCGATAATGCTCCTATAACCTTTATTTAATAGACAACAATTTTATCAATTTATTTTTCGTCAAGATATCAGTTTATTAATTTTACTAGGATCTTTATTCAAATCATGAGCAAATTCTATAATAATGTTTATATTAAAATTAAAACATTTATATCAATCAAACATTTTAGTTTTAGCAGACAGACTTAGCTGTTGTTTATACTTTTATTGAAAGAAAAAAGATCATTTTTCTTCAGTCATTATTGACTATATTGAAATATACATATTATCCTTAAACTCAATTTTTTTGGGGTGTAAGATGGACGCTCAAGAAAAAAACAGTTGAATAAAATTAATGTCTTTAAAAATTCCATTTAAGCAAAGCGCGCCTACTGAAAATTGTTTACGGCAGTAAATCCAGTATACGATTGCGGAGAAAGTCAAGATCTGTTTTTTCAGACAAGAATCTTGTATAGAAGCAATAGAAAAAGAATCTTGTCTGATAACAAAGAAAAACAAGAATCTGGCAAGAACGACGTCAAGATCGTCGACTAGTGAAGTTGTATAAGATAAATTAATAGACTAACAATAATCAATGTTTACATTTTGAAAAGATATATTATTAACATGGGAAAAAAATCTCTGTAGAGCTACAAATGCACTCATAAATTATCTGAAGGTAAGGTTTATATCAAACGGAAGCGATGTAGTTTATTGGTAAGATTAATATTTATTTCTAACTTACGTTTTACTTTATACTTTTTTTTACTTTGTTTGATATTTTGTAAAAATAAATAGAAAAAATATGATGAGATCATTGAAATATAAATATACAGATGTTTGATACTTTAGATTTATTGAGTTTGAATACAATCAAAAAAAAAGTAATCATATGTATAACAAAGTATTCATTTGCATTTTTATTCAATTCTGTTGGATGAATATTTAAAAATTATCAAAACAAAACATTTTATATAGAAAATCTTCTTAAGAGAGACTCTATGAGGGCATCGAGTATACGAGGCACTCGATAAAACTATTTTTAGAATTTTTTTCGATCGTTCAACCCTTTAGTGTCTAAAACCAACAACCCTAAAATTTTACGTTTTAATATCCTTTCTATGAAAAGTTAGCTAATATCGACTTTCAGCACTATCATACCTTTTCGAGAAAAAGCAAGGAAAATTACCTTATAAAAGATGTACCAACTTGTGTTTCAATAGATCATTGAAAATTTTTTTTGATATATGTCAGAAGATAGAGAATTGAAAGCTGAACACAATAAGCTATATTGATATAGTATAATGTCTAGCAATTGAAGTTTTATAAAGCCAACATGAGTCAAGGGGATTGTTTTCA
>CAJNSZ010000218.1:48063-88610 GCA_905329745.1 Rotaria sp. Silwood2
GGTGGTCGCTCACTTCGGCATATGACAGTTCGTCCCTTACTATTCGTCCGAAATTTTTCGTCCTAAATACTTTTTGTCCTGTTCCATTTTGTCCTTGTAGAATTCGTCCTAAAAAAAGTTTGTCCTATTACATTTGGTCATGTTACTATATGTCCCAATTTTTTTGTCCTTTTACATCTCGTCCAAATTTACTATTTTCTCACATATTTTATCGTGTAATTTTTTGAAGGTCAATTTTCATAGGAATTGAAAAAATATTATATGTGAATGAATGGCTATCGTTGTATTTAATGAATCATTGTGATTTTCAAAGACGAATAGAAAATAGATAAATGTCCTCTATCTATTCTATATATAAATCTATATTATTTCTTTGTTATTTGTTCATTTGTACAATTACGTATTACTGTTTGAAAAGAATTCAGGTTATAGTCAAATAATGAATCAAATTGAAGTGTTGACAAGTTCTCGAGGAAATCCGATGTTATGCTATTCAGATTATTTATACACTCAGCATAGTATGACAGAGAAAAAACGTGTATTTCGTTGTGAAGATCGAAATTGTAGAAGTAAGAAAAAAATAGTTAAGTATAACGTCTGGATTACCTTTCATGTATTTTTATAGGTCGTTGTCATACGAATACTCTGATGGAAGTGTTTGTCAAAGAACCATCGGAGCATAGTCATGCACCTAATCCAGATCGTGTTCATGTTATTCGATTGAAACATGAAATTAAAGCCCGTGGTTCATCATCGGATGAAGCGANGTTGTGAAGATCGAAATTGTAGAAGTAAGAAAAAAATAGTTAAGTATAACGTCTGGATTACCTTTCATGTATTTTTATAGGTCGTTGTCATACGAATACTCTGATGGAAGTGTTTGTCAAAGAACCATCGGAGCATAGTCATGCACCTAATCCAGATCGTGTTCATGTTATTCGATTGAAACATGAAATTAAAGCCCGTGGTTCATCATCGGATGAAGCGACCAGCATTATATTATTTGATGCATTACGTAGTATTCCATTGAATGCAGTTCCTGGCTTACCAACGAACAATGCATTAATGCAAACAATTCGTCGTCAACGACAACCAGTACAACTTGATGAAAATGGTCAATTGCCGTTTGTATTTCAACTAACTGATCGTGGAGAGAATTTCGTCTTATTTGAAGATCAATCTATGCTGATATTTACGTGTGATAAAAATTTAACAACTTTAAAGCAATGTAAACATTGGTTTATGGATGGTACTTTCAGTGTATGTATGTCGTTTTAACTCTTTTCTATATACATCTCGCTCATGTAGATATGTCCAAAAAGCCACTACCAATTATTTACTGTTCATGGCATGTTTTTTCTTCAAATTATTCCACTGGTGTACGTCCTGCTTATTGGCAAAGCTGCTGATGATTACAATGATTTTTTCGATCAGTTGCTGTTGCAGCATGATTTTGAACCCGAATCTATTTTAGTAGATTATGAGAGTGCAACATTGAAGTCAATCAAAACAAAATTTCCAAATGTTGATTCGATAGGTAATTTTTCATAGGATTTTTTTGTTTACAAAAAGCTATTTCCTCTATAAAATAGGATGTCTATTTCATATGGGTCAATGCTTATGGCGAGAATTGCAAACTTTAGGCTTTCAGAATAAATACACCACCAATGATAAATTTCGAATGAACGTAAAGAAGCTAATGGCACTTGCCTTTGTGCCTGTTTCGGATGTGGTTAAAGCCTATGCAGTAATTGTTGATGATTTTGAAGAAGAAGATTATCTATTACTTGATTATTTTGAACGAGTTTGGGTTGGACAAAAGCTAGGTCGAGGTTTGTGTTTGTTTAAATGTATTTATTTGATGATTTTGATAATTCATAATCCTTATTTAGGTATTAAACGTGGTCAACCAAAATTCAGTTTGCAGCTTTGGAATATGTACGAAAGGGTTATTCATGATTTACCAAGATCAAACAATTCAATAGAGGGATGGCATCACGCATTCAACAATCGAGTATCGATTAAACATCCCTCTATCGTCAAACTTACTAAATGTATTCTACGCGAACAATCTCGATTCGAGGTTGATATTGAACGACTACGTGCTGGTGCACCTCCACAAAAAAAGAGAAAACTATATGCAGATCTTGATGCACGTTTAAAAACAGTCACGCTATCGTATAATATTCATAACATTGATGATTATCTAAACCGAATTGCAATGAACTTGAAAATAGGAGTTTGAGTGATTTTAAATAAATTTTATTACATATAATTAAGATAAAAATAAACACTTAGCTTTTCGAACGAGATGTAACAGGACGAAATGTAATAGGACAAGCGATAATTAGGACGAATTGTAAAGAGACAAAATGAAATCGGACAAAGATCATTTAGGACGAATTAAAAAAGGACGAATAGTAAGGGACAAAAAAAAAAGGACGAAATGTATGGTTACCGGAAAAAATATAGACAATGCAATAATCTTCGTCTTGGAGAAGCTTATTATCCTTGTTCCTTAGAAGAATTCGACTTATGGAAAAAGTATCAAATCTACTGGTGATAATCATCTTGATTAATTCGCATTCGTCAGTTCTAATTTGAAATGGAGAGCTGAATCAGCTATAATGCTTATAATTCTGTCCTCGCTTGATGATTTGCTTCGAACATGTCTATATAAAATATGATCAAAATTTTAATCATGTTAACCAAAACTCGCAATGTTGGTAAAACAGAGCCGAATCAACTATGGATTTTTATCGTATTGAGTACAAAGAATGTAAAACAACAAGGACATACCTGGTGTTCTTGGTGAGGTAAAGCAAACTATCAGCATACCTATGATCGTAACTATACTAATAATCATGGGTAATACAAAGATAGGTTTGGGTATAAACTCTAACATTGACCAGTGACAATATTTTCTAGGAAACAGTAACAACGATGATATTTGACATCAAAAGAAAAAGTCATACATATTCTGCCGAATCGTGTAATTTTTTATTCGAGCTATGGTATTGTTCTGAACGTTTCTTGCATTTTGCGCATTTGAAATTGATTTTGGCTTGTCGTTTGCGTGAACGAAAACACTGCTCTTACGACGCGAGTTGTTAACCAATTTAACGTTATCATTCATGGGAACCATTTCAATCTACAAGGAGACAGTAGTTAAGGAAGAGCACATACCTGACACAAGCATATAAATATATCTCTAACTATGGAGAGTTTCTACAGAAAACTGTTCCTGCAGTATTTTTGCTCAACCAGTTCAGACGATATACGTATAAGGATACAACTTTTTTGTGCCATTTCAACAATTTTTCAACTATTAAATAAATGTGTTTGATATGTTGAGGAGACTCTACAAGATATTTGACGATAAAGTTATATCCGATCAAAACACTTATGCACATACTGCAGCATATTAAAACGCTTATCAAAGCTACTGCTTTGAATGTTTCTTCAACGAGCTAGCGCTTATTTAGTTTTTGTTGATTTTTGACAAAACCAATACACATCATTTTTTCTTTTTTCAATTCTCTTGCATGAATACTTTCAGATGGAAGATCTTCAACATGTTTTCTAACAATATATTTTAATATAGGCTATAGCACTTCAGATTCGTCGAATCTTGTTCAAGACACCACAATCACCGTGTTTAGAATTGTCACTTGTAAAAGTAAGGCTTTCGCAGAATTTCTATATATAAAAGGCACATCGAAGTTATTTCGTCCTCTTTTCAACATTTAAGAAAAGTTATTAAAATGAGATTAGTTTTGGAAAAAAAGTATATTTAAGTATTCAAGCGTAGAAAGTTTTTTGTTCGTTAGGAAATGTGAGATTATATTTGGGCTTATTACAGAAGAGTATGAATATTTTCAATACAAGCCATATCCAGTTTTGTCTATGTTTGAACATATTCGGACGAAATATGTTTGTTTGAAATCAGAATATCATGAACTGATAAGTTTTTGACAAAACTATACCTCATTAAGATGAAATGGTCTAAGTCAATTTTGGTTTCTTCACCTCTCTTCTTGAGTTGCGATTATTTTGGATACTCTGTTCAATAACACTAAGGTAGCAGTAAAATCAAATGATCGAGTTTATAGTGTCAATAATGTCTATAAATAGACATCAATGACAATGGTTGGCGGGGAAAATGTAGGTCATGCCAATTGGTACATCGAGAGAAAAGAGACGATCATCTTCAAACCGATGAAAAAATTTTCTACCGGTGGCTCCTTTTTTCAACTGATATCCAAAAGAATTTATCAAGTGTCACCGAGAAGTAGCTCGATTCCTTATCACTTTTCGTCTTCTTCAAGTATTGCTGGTTGCAACATCTGTCCTGAGGTATTATGTCATTAGTGGTACTTAAACTATGATTGTGATGTGCAAAAAGTGTGCGAGATCATCGAAGACGGTTTATTTTGAACTATTGAATGCATAGAAATTATTACTCGGTGAGTTTTTGAAAACTTAATACACAATTACTCACGAGGGAACCACCAGAGGTGACACCCTCCGTTTTGACTCATTTATATTCCATTTGATAGAGTATATTGAGATAGTCAAAGGACTGAGAGGATTTTCCCCCATGGCTCTTCCTTCAAAAGTTATGGTCGTTTTATTGAATTTTCGACCCATTCCCGGATATTTACGAAAAAAATCAAAATAAGGAATTTCGACTTGATATTTCGCCCATAGATAGGCCTAATGGTCCTTAGAATATCCTGAAAGTTTCAGCTAAAAAGAATGTTCCTTTCTTGAGATATTGAATTTTCAAAAAATAGTCGCCTGCCACAGATTGGTCACAAAAACCGANATACCGAATCTCTCTAGGGAAAAAATTTAACTGAGTTGTTATCTCAACATAAATTCATCTATAACTTTTCAAACTTAGTCAAGGATGTTTTTCAATTAGGTTAAACTCGGTCTAATTCATTTGCATTTGCTCTATTTGTTATGCAACTATTTCTCTCTTTCTTTCTTAATATTAAAATATACTCTAATACATACTACTCATAATATTCATCTCTATAACGAGTCCATTTAGGGTGTGAATGTGGGTGTTCTCTCGCTCTTAACCCACCCATACCAACTCATATACATACACCCACATCCATATACACTTCCGATCACACCCTCACCCTTTTACGTGTTTTTTCAAGAGTCTTGTCTGACTGAGCAGTGCTGTTCACTGTAAGTCCTGAGAAATACTTAAATACAAGAAAAGACACAGCACTTTTCAGCGATTTTCCGTGTAAGTGCTGTACAGTGCTAAGAAATAACAAAATTTAAAGCACTTTTCAGCGATTTTTATGGTAAGTGCTAGAAAGCGCTTAGTGAAACCGTTTTCTAAGCTAAAATAAGCAGCTTATTTGAGTGAAGCGGTTTTTAGCAGCTTAAGACGAGAATATTTAAGCGCTTTACAGCAGCTTATAGAAGCATAAGCATTTTTAAGCTGCTTGCAAATAGCTTACAAAGGCAAAAAGTTTCACATGGATGTGTCCTGAGGGGAATCTCAGCTGAATTTTTCGAGAAAAAGAAGTACGACAAAAATTTTTGAAGCACATATAGATCGACTTAGTTTTTTGTGCTGATTCCAAATATGTTCTTGGTTTTGACTGAAGTCCAATTTTTTTGTATCGAAATCTGTTAAATACGGGTCAAAAAATGCAAGAAATGTTGTCTAAACAAAAGTCACATTGTCTTGTTTAACAAAGTTCACCTCTAAGAAAATCCAAAAGTATATCATTTTGTAGCCCTTTCTTTGAACTTTCAGAATCAATCAAAATTCCATGTTGTTTTTTTTCTTTCTCGAGATATTGTAGAAATACTGAATAGAAATGATAAGAGAACTATTTGATTTTTTTGCTGATTTCGAACAATTTTTACGCCATTACTCAGCAACACTTTAACCGTTCGGCTTGAAATTTTTAACAGAGATAGGCTATGAGATGGGTAGTTATTTGAACTAATTTTTGATTTGGAATATCTTATTTGGGAAAAATATACATGTCTGATCCTTCTATATATGCATTATATATTTATGGTATAGGAGTGAATATCAGTATTTTGGGCAAAAGTGTGTCTAAACTCATCAGAAGTAGCTTTATTTTGTTACCAAACGATTCCTCATAAAATTCTGCATCTAGTAAACTATGAACCGACTGAAACTGACGAAAGCACAAAAATGACCCTTATGCGCCCCCGTTCTTTTGTCCTGGCAGTAACTACAATGAGGAGAAGAAAATAATTTAATTTCGACAAAGTATTCTGCCGATAAGTTTGTCGAGAAAACTGTCATTCGACAACAGGCATAGGATTCCTTACAATCACACACACCACCCCTCACTCACACACAACGATGACCTTGGCCAAGTTTTTTGCAGTAATCGTTCACGGTAATCGATCGAAAAGCATGAATTGTTTCGCTTAGAATGGATATCATTTATGGAAATAAAGTACTCGTATACAAAAAAAAAGAGCATGCAGAACCCTTCCTCCTTCATCATTTCTTCTTTTAGCTTCTCCCTTTTGCCTTTCTTTACTTCTTCCTTTTAGCTTATTTTCTGTCCTTGAAACACTTATGAGTGTTCTTCCTCGCTTCTTTTTTTCTTTTGTTTACTTGTTTCTTCTCAAATTCTGAAACTTTTTTATGAGTTCTTTTGCTTGCTTCTTTATATCTTTGTGTTGACTCTTTTACAGCCACATGAGCAGGTTCAATAGTCTGTATAATGACATTGATGACGACTATAAATTTCATCCCATTTATGTTGTGTCTAATGTTTTAATATCACAATTTCTCCTTATAGTATCACGTAGACACTTCCAAGTGTTATATTTACGCGCATCATAAAAAAAGAAAAAAGAAATCTGGGCAGAAACTTGAACAGATTCGGAAAAGAATCCTATTTAACCGTGAGAAACCCTTCAAACAGAAATTACTAGGAATCGAGATAGAATCCTGAATAAAATTTGACAAGATCTTTCCATGGTTTCTCAAGAAATGAACGGCATTGAGACTAAGGATAAATGAAGTAAAATTAATACCTTACTTTAAGAATTTGAAGTGTGGATGGAGTCTTCACCTTAATTAAACTAACATAAAATGCATAATGTGAAAAATCCATCGTAGATTATCATTGTTCCTCAAGACACTCGATCGTAGCAGGAGAGATTTCTCTTATTTATTTCAGTATTTCAAGCAGAAAATTTCTTTTCTTTTAGGGGGAGTATTAAGATCTGTAATGCGGAGGGGAGGTCGAACCGTCAAAAATTCGGCTCATTGTTTTCTTCGAAAATATATGTAATTTCCGCATAAGAGGATTATTTTCGATCGAAAAGAAAAACACGCATAGGCACATGGATGCAGGAAGGAACATCAGAAATTATCTACACTAACTAAAGAGTAAATATGATGGTTCGATCTCTATTCTTCAAATTTGAAAAAATTTCTACGTGCTTCCTTGATTCTTGGCTTTGACGGCTGATAGAAGGCCCAATTCGTCCGAGGCCTATAGAATTAACATTTTGTGGAACTCACGTATATTATCGAAGAAAATTGTGAGTGTAAGTTTTAAGTTCGAGGTTTTGCGGCTCCCCCCCCCTCCCTCTCTCCTTACAGACCATAGCAACGAAAGAGAACATTACATACACATGCCCCCCCCCCCATTACAGACTGCAACAACCGTATTCATCAAATAGTCGATGGTGGAAAAAAAGCTTGTTAGCGCAGCTCCTCCGGAGCTAAAATGTGGAACTCACGTATACTCTTGTGTCTTTCTGAAGTAATGCATCATGTATAACATGAAACTCTTCGCCTAAGCTGTAATTATATTCAACAACAGTTGGTGACAACATCCGTTGTTGAATATGTATTTCTAGATTAAGAACAGAATTGTTTTGCTTTTCGTTTGAGCGCGCCTACTTTTATTTATTATAGTTGCTATAGACTCCCTCTAAGTTATTCTTTTTTATTTTTTTTTATTTGAGATTTTTTTATTTTCTTTTTTAAATAACATTTAATTATCTCGAGAATCAGATGGTTGCAATGATATACTAAATATGACATCGATTACGCTTAATACTCTCTGAAGTATTTGAATGAAGTCATAAATGATAATATGGTCTTTTTTCGAATTGATTAAATGGTTATTATTAAAATGATAGTTATTATAGAGCAATATATAATTAGTATTCAGTGAATACTATTCACTGTTAATATTTGACATACAAGTATTGCTTTAAAAAAAGCCGACAACTACACTTTATAAAACATTAACAATTTTTCTATAGCTTATTAAACAATGATGAAATCATTTAAACAGTGTTCATCAGTCGAACTTATATATTCTTATGTCATGCAATGTTTTTTATAAATAAGTACATTTGAAGTTTGTTATGGGCAGTTGCTAGAGTCTGTAATGGGGGGTATGTCTGTAATGTTCTCTTTCGTTGCTATGGTCTGTAATGGTAGTCTGTCTGTAAGGGGAGGGGGGGGGGCGCAAAAACTCGAACTTAAAACTTACACTCACTATTTTCTTCGAAAACATATGTGAGTTCCACAAAACAAGTTAGAATCCCATAAACTAAGAAATATGGAAAAATTTATTTTCTTCGCTATCTCTGCTAGATATCAAGTTGGAGAGAGACAATTATCTTTGATATTATTCCAATCATTATTCTACTTATTATTCATTCGCATTAATGACAAAAATCTAAGATAATCTAATTTGCATCTATCTCTGTAGGTGAATTTACCGAAATTTCAAAGAAAGAATGATTTAATATACCAAGAGTATCTGAGTGTTCGTAAATTATTGTCTAAGATCGTGTATAAATCATAATTCTTGTTAAAATTCCATATAGAAGTTTTCATTTTAGATACTAGTCGCGTTTTAGAGATTCACTTGAAAATGTTACATAGAACATTTAGGAAAGACTGGTTACAGACGTTTTCAATTTGTATAGATGCAAAATCATGAGAAGTTATAATAAAATTTCATTAGTGCATCATCAAAGTCAGAAAATCTTTCTGATGACATTTTTCAGATTGGCTGGTTAAATATTGGTATTCGAATAGAAAATATGAAAAAAATTATGAAAAAAGTTTCTTTTGTTGAAGATATAAAACTGTTATTGTAAATATAAAACTCTAACTGCCAAATTTTGTTTCATATTTTGGGCGATGAATGAATGAGAGGGTCTGTATCTTGTTAATAGATTTTTCTGAACAGAAGTTCTTATTAGCAACCAACAATAGGAAAACGATCATTGTGTTTTCTTTAGTATACCTGTAATTATGATGCTTGAAATTAAAAAGAATGTCTGAAAAAATACTCTGATTATTAACCAATATAAATTTTACCAGTCCGTTCTTTTTATTACATTGATCAAGTGATAAATATGGAAAACTACTCTATAGAACACATCGTTTTCAATCATCGCCAACCTAGCAATGCAATATAAAATGATAATTTCAGTACGATAGAATTATTTTATAGGTTTTATTGTGTACCGTATTTTTGAAACCATTTAAAGTTTACTGAAACAATCGGTAGCTTCATCATTGTTATATGAGATATTCTCTCTTTGATACAACACACTTTAGATTCAGATATTGTCACATTCATAGATATTGGTTACCTATGACTTCTACATACGTTTTTCTAGTGTTAAGTTGCTCATATTTTTTACAGAAAAATTTATTAAACTCAGAATTCTTTTTCTTTCTAGATGAAATTCACTTATTGCTGGTCGCTCAGTCTTCTTCTGTCACTTTCATTGATAATCGATGGACAGTTGACAAAGAAAAACTTAAACGAGCTGCTAAATTTACATTGTGACCAACCATTGGTTACACTTTATATTTTTTCGTCTCAGCTAAATCCAACTTGGCAGATAACCACAACGCAAATAGTTAACATGAAAACTATAGCAAGTAAAATGGTCAAAGACTATGATAACCATACATCTACAATAAAATCAACTACAAGAATCATGGGTTATCAGGGTTTTTCTATCACTTGTTCCATTAACAACGAAATTTTTGTTCATGGTGTAATTCCTATTGAAAAGGAATTGTTAGACAGTGGTCGACCATATCTTTCACCAGCTATTATTCGCCATGTTACTGAACATATTGGAGAATCAATCGTTATGACGCATTATAGAAGTTTGACTCGTTTCAATTGTGATCGTGTTCCTATTAAAGGTCCAGACAGTGTACCAGTATTTAATCCACAAACAGATAACGGCGGTTGTTTTATAACGAAGCAATCCAAGAACAATTGCTACGCATACGGTAATTGAAATAGACAATTGCTTTTTCAATAAACAATTAGGTGAACAAGAAGAATCTCATTGATGAGAATTACTATAGTTGTAACTTGCATCTCTTTAATAATCTTTTTTGCTGGAAACTTTTTTGTTCATTGTATTGTTTCGTTCAAGGTACCGATATCGTCACAAACACTTTTCCTCAACCAGGTAAAAGAAACACACAGTTAGTTTTGCTATTCAAACACAAGTCGCTCTTAAATACGTAGGACGCTATAGTGGAAAGACTCCATCATCAATTGCATGTGAATCTTTGAGAAATGCGTCTATTCACGACGGCTTGATTTTCAAAGGTACAACACTTCCACTTGGTCAACCGAAAAGTGGTCACTATGTTGCCCTATTCATTTGGCCGAACCGAGATTATCACTGGATAAGAAAGGTTTGAGCTGTTTTTAATACATCTTATTTATAACTTTTCCTTTGGTAGGATGCAAATGGCTATTGGTCTCACAAACCAGGACGTAAGCGATATTGCATGGAGATCAAAATGCAATCAATATACTTTTTTCGCTTTTTCTTCTAGCGGGACCTGTAACTAATAGGGACAATATGGGTTCACTTATCGCCAATCCATTAAAATCGAATTTTATGCCATGGACATCATTCTGTGCATTTTTTATTGCGCAGCCATCAAAAGTTCATATCAAATAATTTTTTTTTCATCCGATTTCTACCTGCTATTTAAATAACAAAAATAAATTCGATTCAGCTTAGTTAAAAGACTCAGCATTATGAATAAATATACTTCGATTGATTTAGTCTTATAATGAATTTTGATAGATAAGCTTATCAATTTAGGGATAGTTAATACTGATATGAGAACAAATACTGAGCCACAAATTTTATTCAAGGTCGTATGTAAGCACCAAATGTATGTAGATGCAGCAAGATGCATTTTTGTTGCAAATTTTGGCGCTCTAACGCTTCTTCGTATCGATGCATGTCTGAAATGCCGTTAGATGCATCTACTGTTGTGTTTCTTGAACACGTTCAGAGAACGTGAAAAGTTGTCGGACATCAATTAAACTAAACATATACAAATGTATTTAATTTTTTTGTTTTAAAACGCTTGGGGTCACATTCATGTCGTTTCATGTGTCGGATTATGTTTACTGATTAAACGAAACAATCTATTATATATTAAACGATGGTCAACTGAAGCAATCGATACAGCGCGTCTCATTGAGTGCATCTGTCAACGTTTCGAATTCCAGAAATGCGTCGGGATCCATAGCTGATCGAAATGCAACTGAATGTGTAGTAAAGGAGTTAGTGCAGTCGGTGCAGATAGAGAGTTAACCAAGGAGACTGTGCAGACGAAATTATAATCATGAGCCCAGAGAAATGTTCCTTCATTAAAATGCTACTGCCATCGGAGGAAAGGCTTGGTGTCATGTTACCAGACTTGAAAGCAGGTAACTAGAAACAAAGAAAGTTATTTTTTTTTAATTCTGTTGGGTAGGCGTGTGAGTTTTTCTACTGTTTTAGTAAGTACCCCTCTTTGAATGATTCTTTGTAACGAATCTCAAGACGGCTAATTTCGACCATTTTTCGTGAAGTTTTCGCTTGGTAATGATTATTCTCTGTTTTCTGTATTTCTCTATCGTAATCCAGAATCATACTAATTGATTAAAGCTTTGATTAGGGATCCAAGTAGCAGATTCTGTAAGAAACTGCTATCTGTTTTTCTAGAATTCACAATAGTTCGACGATATTCTTTTTACTTCCATATAACCATTTTTAGACTTTTAGCGTGTCCCTTAGTGCTTCTATGTAATATAAATTGAAATATTTGAACGCGTCCAAAATGAACGTTTTTGAGCGTTTGAAAGTGTTTTCTGGCTTGGCTACATTTCAATGTGGTCATGGAATAGATGCGTTTACTTTGTTCCTAAAAAGAAACCATCAGTCGGTGTCAAAATCGAACCAGATTTTCGCAGTCAGACTTCATCCGTGCCATTAGGACTTACAAGTTGAGTTCAATTTAACAGATTAATTATATCAAAGGAGTATACTTGCCATAATCCATTATTATTTACAGATTTTTATTAGGAATATTAAAACTGTTGACAAAAATGTATGCTTCGCTCTACTTTACTTGCAAAATGTTGACTGATTCGCACCCTATATTAAAGATGTACGGCGGCAAAACGGCGGGATCCCATGGATTTCCGAAAAATTCCAACAGCAGTACTCCCGCAAGGCTTCCTGTCTCCGTTTCCGCTTTGGTGACGAGGCGCGGATCCAGCCATTTTCGAGTCGGTGGAAGAGTTCAGATCCAGCAGCCAAATACGACGACAGAATGTGTTTTGCAGTTTGTTCTTTTCACCACATAATGTCATTATAGCGTTCAACTGACAAATCCTCTGTTCTTGTCGAAATTAGAGATTCCTTTCTTAGAACTTTTTTGTATTTCACTGGTGTAAACATATCACACGTAGAAATAAAGGGGAAAACTATGATTTTAACGCTTATCGATGTTGATGTGGACATGATTGAACAAAAGCCTCACCCCCACATCAGTCATACACCACACCCTACAAAATACTGACGATATTGACTAAGACAGATAATAAATAAGACTCTATTTTCTCGACTGCCAAAGTCCAAAAATTCAATAAATCATTTTTCAGAATAAATGATTACATGGTAGACCGATGAAACTAATCATAAACAGACAAGAAACGCATCATAAAAATATATATTACAATTCGATTCAAAATTTCTTCCAAATCTTCTGAATGAAATGAATTCTGACGTTCGCGTTGATGTATATATATATCTATGTAAATATATATCATCATTTGATTCAGTTTGTATTAATAATCTCTACTGCTAATGGTAAAAGAATCTAAAGCAACAGCTTCATCAAAGTAATGTGAAACTTAAACAACATCTCACAGCATCATCCAACAATAATATGTCTTTAAAATCATCAGTAAATTTTCATTGGAATACCTGTTTCTACATAGGCACACCTGAAACAGATGTACGTTACTAAAACGTACGAACCATGTCTAGCAAGATCAGCTTTCGCTGCGAAGGGTCTTTCTACAAAACATAATTAACAGTCTGTGGAAAATAACTATGGATTTAAAAGTTCCAAAGAGTCAATGAGTCAACAAGACAAACATAGCAGACGAACTATTCATTTACGGACGATCTCTACCCTATATATATATGACAGTCGCCGAGAAAATCGGTTCATTTGCGTCGCAACACAAACACAAGTAAATTTGATTAGAAATCTCTTAAAAACGTGAAGATATCGATGCGAGCGAACATGTAAGTGATTAAGTAATTACAACCCCTATTTGCTCTACAAATAACACGACGATACCTATACTTAGGTCTACGAAAATTGGTCGACGCGAAAAATAGTCGAGAAATTAATTAAAAAAACGAAAGGAGATTTTTTTAACAAAAGCGACAAAAGTGTGAAAAATAAATTAATATTAGTATATAGGGTGTGGGTGGTACTTAACCCTGACCCGTCAATCTGAGATCCATACAGATTCCAGATGAAAACAGTTCATATTGATAGTACATACCATTGTTCTTCAGTATAATATAAATTGAAGCAAAAAAAACGTAATCCTTATAATCAGGGAACAATCGAGAGAGATTGTTAGAATTTGAGCATTTTATAGGTTGACGGGTTAGGGTTAAAATATTTGTCGCAGTATTCTGTACAAAAATAGTGGACCCCAACCTTTCTCCAGAACGGTTGGTTTTAAGCAAAATAAAAAATGAAAATAAAAAATGGGTGCAGGTATTGGAATGAGTTCTCTTGAATCCCACCACACACTATGACTTACATCAGGTCTGACACTCATACCTGCACCCGTACCTTCACCTGTGCTCGCACCAAAACTAGCAATCATGCCACACTCTCATAATGCTTTTTTCTTAGTTCCATAGCTTTATCAGAATTAATCTTGATATAATTTCATGAAAATACATGAATTAAACAATTTTAATTCTGAAAAGTAATTCTAGTTCATATGCTACATGTATTAGACAAATAAAGCTCCTTTGTAGTGATTGACAGTTTGCTAATGGTATCTTCCGTTTTCTTCTTGTAATGCTTTGACTGATTCGTCGCATTCGAAGCTTTTCTTTTTTTAATTAGGAATATCTCGACTATTTTCCGTTCGATCAATTTTCGCTTTTCCACTATACTTACCTTTACACACCTGCATGAGTAAAAAATTTGGCATGTGAGCCATTAAATCGCTTTTCAATCGAATTGGAAAGAAAACTCGATTTAGCTAATATAAGGTCGTGCACAAAATAACCTTAGCAATAAAGATTTGGAAGATTCCTAAATAAGAAAATATCATCCCTTGAAGATTCAGAATTTTCAATGAAATTCTCAAAACACTATTTTACTGGGTATGCACAAATCTATTCGAGTCGAATTACAATTCGATTCTTTCTTTGGAATTGACTGGGTTTGCATTTCAGTTTGATTGCATTTCACTCAAATTCGACTTCGACTTTACCTGAGTCTGACGAGTGAATTTCCACGAAAGGTAATCAGGGTCGAGAAAACTGAACCCATTGATACGTCGTCGAACCTTTCTACTTAACTATTCAACTAGAATAGGATTTTTTCACAAGATAACGATTTTCTTATCGAGTTGGTTGTGTGTACGAGTGAGTGTGAATAGGTGTAGCTAAGTGAATTGAAGACCCACGCACCGACACCAAAACTCCACCCGACATCCACATTTATACTTACAGGCACAGCCACAGCCACAGTCACACTCGCAATGAAAACTCTACATAAATGCTTTACTCCATTGAACATCGAGTATATCGAAGTGAAAACCGATACACGAAAATTCTTGAAAATTCACGAGATATCCTTTACTAAACTACGTTGCGAGTACTTACCCGGCTGAATTGTGTCATGTTTTTGTATGTAACTTCAACGTTCAATATTTTAAATCGTGACTTAAATTTAAACTTCTGTTTCAGTTTTATAAGAGATTGAAATTTTCTCAAAAAGATTGTAAAAATATAATATCTTTTCAAATATTTCTCCAATTGAGAAAAAAATCTCACTATTTAATTAGTATAAATTTCCATTCCGTTTCAAAAATATTCTTATAATTTTTCTCAAGCAGAAAAGAAGCTAGAAACCGATGTAATCTGCAATTTACTACACTAAAAATAGCTATTCAATGAAAAAATATTGAAATAATCAAATTAAAATGAATACCCTATTTTGATAATTAAAAAAAATTTTCTTTGGGAAAAAATTGGTTTTTATCAAGCGAATGCCACAATAACATCAATAAGAACTTAGTAAATTTCTATTTAGAACAAGTCCTGCAAGATTTTAACGGAGCCACTGCATTTGTCTGTAAGAAGTTCCGAATCCTGATAGAGATCAAATATTACGAATTTAGTGAAAACGTTTGGTCAGTCCGTTTCAGATCCCTAAAGGATCCAATCAGGAACCTCCAAGAATTCATTCTCTTTTTCTGAGGAAAAGACTAAATGCTGAAAGTAGTGTGTAGCCACGAAATGTCAAGATACTGGCAGGATTCCAAACAGAATTACATCAGGATCCTGAACAGGTTACCATTGCTGTTAAACTCGGAATCATTTAGAAAACAAGATGTGGTTGTGAGTGCGAATAAGAGTTCATCTTATGTTAACTAGCAGTCACAGCTATTGATACATGCTCCTGATGGTTTTGTGCTTGAGACCCTTCTCAGTTTTAGCTGAAATAGCGATTCCTCTTACTGACGTCGAATGTAAAAATGTCGAAAAGTAGAAACCTCGAAAAATAAAAATCTCAAAAGAGGAATGTAGCAACTAAAAACTGCACAAGTATGCATAACGACAAATAGGAATGCCAAAATGGGAAACTATCGATAAAAAAAATATTAAAAGTAAAATTATCGAAATATATATTTTCATGGCAGTTCTAAGCAAGAAATAATATCTATAAAACTTGCACGACTCTAGTTAATTTGTTGTTTTAAGTTCTTTAACTATTTTAACTTTGTTCTTCGCAAAAAAGCCTTTTTTTCTATAGATATAAATTCTACAAATGAAATAAATATAATGAACATTTTCTCTTTAACTAAACAATGATTTCTATGCCTTCGAGATTTTTATCTTTCTACCTTTTTATTATTCGAGATTTTTACCTATCTACATTTTAATTTTCGAGATTTATATGTTCTACATTTTTACCTTTCGATTTCTGACTTTCGAGATTTTTATCGTTCGAAGTTTTTATTTTTCGGTATTTTTCTAGTAACTTTTTTTGAGATTTTTATTTTCGGTCAAAGTAGGGTGAACCGAAATAGCTGACTGGATCCTTATACCAGGATCCATATCAGATCTTGCCTAAAACTTGATAAAATCTTTAGATAGACCTCTCTATTATTCCTGTAAGGATCCTAAGTAGGATCATGCTTGAATTCTTGAAGGATCCTGCATTCTTGGCTTACAAACCAACCGGGCTAGGAACGTGAGGAAATCCTGAAAAAAAGAATTATCAGGAATTGAGCCAGGGTCCCGAGGAAATCCTAACTACATCTTGAAGATTCAAGATCCTGAAGAATCTTTTCAAGATTTCTTAAGAAATGAAGAAGATTGAGCCCAGGGGTCCTGCTATATTTCTCCCTACTTCTGCATATTTCTCTATATTTCTGGCACTTCTTGATACTTCTCTTTACTTCATCGCACTTCTTCATACTTCCTCGTACATGTTTGTACTTCTTCACACCCTTTCATTTTTCTCAACATGCATATGTGATTCTAATTTGTTTTTAGGTACGTCTTCCAATTCAGAGATAAAAGAAAGCTACAGTCGAGGACAAAAGTTTAAGCGATCTGCATTTGTCCTTTCTCTTGTTCTGCGTCTATCTCAGTCCAAGTAAGTCGAAACCATTTCGTTCACCCACCCATCTTGTAAAGTTTTCGACGCTCTTTCTAGCGGTGGGTGAATTAAGGAGATTTGAGTTAATGGGGCGGAGTTATTCCCGTTTTCGGTGTTTTTCGGGCCTCTATGTATAATGCGAATAACTCCGCTGTCTTGAGTCGAAAGTCCGATCTTTTTTCACCAGTTGATAACCCTTAAAATTCTGCATTGACCTATGTGACTTTTGTCCCAATATTGTAAAAGCTATAGGTCAAGAAATTCGTACCGCCAAAGCGGACCATAACTCGGTTTTCACACAAAAACAAATTATGCTCCACTAAAATCTCTATCGAAATGCAAACCCCTTTTCAACGATGCCCTAAGTACTTTGAAACACCAGCTACAAGATGTGCTAAGTGCGAGGGTTCTACTTTGCTTCCTGTATTTTAGCGGAGCATAACTTGTTTTTGTGTGAAAACCGAGTTATGGTCCGCTTTGGTGATACGAATTTCTTGACCTACAGTTCTTAGAATATTGGGACAAAAGTCACATAGGTGAATGCAGAATTTCAAGGGCTATCAACTGGTGAAAANGAAAAATAGAACAATTGAAGATATGACCAACAGCTGACATTTGAACCTTTCATGGTCTCCATTATCGATGTAATAATGTGCTTCGTGGTAGTGTGAGTGCATCACACTACTTTATCATTATTTGTCTCAGGAAAACCATTCAATGAAGAATATTTAAGAAAAACTACTGCCTATTCAGTTACAAAAGCATGTTTTATTTGTCAAACGATTTGTTTACTTCTCTTGTAATTAGACAAGTGTGTTTGACAACTATAGTGCGAAAAAATATTTACAGGATACATGAAAGACTGTAATGAATAATGTTCAATCAATATAAGATAATCTAAAGAAAAGCGGAAATTTCTTGCTTAAACGCGATTCATCTTGTAGAAACAAAATGAGACCTTTGTAACATTCTTATAACAGTTTTTTGTCCGCCTAGGTAGCACTGTCATTTATTGATGGAATTAGAAAATAGAATACACGAAAATGATTTCTGTAGAAACTCTACAACACAAGGTATTCTTATACTTTTGTCAAGATCATTTTGTTTTTTTATGGCTGAAAATCCATGGAAGTACCTGATACCATTTAGAAGCTGCAAATATTTAAGTACTTGTCATGCTGTTCTTGAATTTATGAGCGCGTTTTCATTGCTATGTACTACTATTTAAAATCCTATTTTTCACTGTTCTCAAAGATACACGGCAAGGCAGCAGATATCATTGTGATCTTTCACCATTTCCTTCGCTTTATATGATATATGTTTCATGAGTCGATAAGCGTTGAACGTCTAAAATGTTGATGATATTCTTGTTTCGCCAGTCGCTTTGATGAGAAACGTTATTAAACTCTACCTCTTTTCGACAGCTATTAGAAATACCACTTTTCATTTATGAATAAAGAAAACTTGACATCGGTTCATTTTTCTTCGAAACCTGAGGGGAAGCCCAGGGGTAAAAAAAACTGAGTTGTGATATAATACAAAATAAACTCGTGAAAAATAATCAGAGTTCAATGCTGATTATTAGGCTAATAAAAGTAGACTTATCTTGTTTCGGATGATTAGTCCATGATTTGACACATCTCCTTTAGCACTTTGTCTTTTATCTTTAAAGAGGAACTTTGGTATCTTCTACTTGAAATTTGAGTATGATAGCTTTCAGTACTGAAGAAATATTGTTAGACTATGACCTCTCCAGTACATGATTCACTTAATGATTAGTTCTTATTAAGACCGAGTACCTTTAAATTCAAGACATTGTATATAAATATATATTGGGTAGTATTCAACTTCTACATCACAGTTGGTCAAGTTCAAACCTTCAGAGAATGTGTTTCGAGCGTGAATAAATCAATAGATAGCAATGAATGATTCTCCAAGTATGTTAGAACCAACTCGAGCTGTATCCTTGGTGAGTTTTGTGTTGATTCTGTCGAAAATATATATTCTCTGGAACTTTAAACTCGATAAGTTGAGATGATGAAAAATGTACAGTAATATCTGTGATTCAGAGAGTTTCATGAAACAGTCGATTCTAGTGCTACTTTGAGAACTAGTTTTCTAGAATATTGACATAAGCCATTCGAAAATCAGGACACCATAGTGAACATGAGCGGTTTGCTGATTATCACCAGTTACCGAGCAGAGAAGGTCTATAATAGGATGAAGGCACCCTTAAAATGTTGAGCTTGCTAGAGCAAGCTCTGAGGTCTCTCAATAGACGTGTCAGAGGGACGATTCTCCTTTACAGCTTGTTCGCTCTGCGCAACTTGTATCTGTTCGATGTAAACTATTCAATAGTTTTTCGATTCGAAATTCATTATAACATAGAGTATTCAGTGCACAGCTAACTTGTCTCTCGAGTTTTTTCTAGTGCATAGTTAGCTCAAAAGTTGAGTTGTGAAAGTGTTCACATATACTTTGCTCTCGTTTTTCTTGGGCATCACGCAATATTGTATCTAACCGAATTAGACAAGTTATTATAATCTGAAGTGTAGCCTTTGTTCTTGTACATCGAATTTGATGCTTATATTTGATTGAAACAGAGTTGCACAAGTGCTTTCGTACAACCTGTCTGGCTGGATGGTCTCTTCACAATAAACTTCGCCAATGAGTCGGATCGACGCAGCTTATGGACGTATGATTTCCGAGATATTGGGTGATACTCCTTAACAATGTTGCATCGTTTTACATTATGGCCAAAGAAATAATAGCAACAGCCGAAGCTCTCTTTCCAGCAGAAGAATTTGTCAGTGTCAACGCATTTTCACGTATGTAAGCGTCTTTGTTCCTTGGCGAATCATACTGCAAAGTCTATGACAGAGCCAAAAGACTGTAGACATACCTGACTTGATCTGTGGCTTCGCTTTTCTCTCTGCATAGTTTGACAATCATTAAAAATAATATTTCCCAAAATTTGACTTCTTACTCCATTTCTTCAAAAGATAAAGTCCATGCAAAGGATAAAGCACAAGAAATTGGAAAGTCAAATTCATCTAATGCAAATGATTTTTTGATCAGTAGCATATTCTTCATGACCGTGACCTGAGCAAAAAACATTGGTTTACGTAATGTCTTTTTTTCTGAAGAAACATCGAGTTCTTAACAAGGATAGAAAAATAAGAAGTCACGTTTTTAAGTTAACTGTAGTATGAGCGATCCTATCTCGTATGGTTTTCTTTGAAGGCGTTGCATTCAAGTCTCGCACAGAACTACTTATCAATTCTTTCAAAAACCGTACAGCCCAAGACTTCAACTCAATGATGTCAATGATGCGTACATTGATGGCAGCCAGCAGTGCAGAGAGTGGCAAAACTTACCAACAGTTATTAGTTAATGACTAATGGTTGTTGCGTCGCCAAACACGAGCTCCTTCAACCTTCGACGAGTGTCCATGTAGTGTGGCGCTTAACTGTCCTGGTATGTCGTCTGCATCTCTCATCTTATGCTGTAACGGAGATAATTGTACGATAGGCAGTGTTGCATGGAGCACACCTGGTATTGTATTAGCGTGCACTGTCATCGACACAATTCTCACTACTGATTATCGCTACTTCTATGATCAAACATGTGTCCACATGCTTCTATCTGTTTACAACTTTGACATGCTCAAGAGACTTCTATTGCCGGCCGCCATGCTTGCCATCTCTGTGATAAACAGCTCGATTCTATCACGCTTTTCAACTGGTGACACGATGGGTACACTGATCGACGAACTGTTGCTTGAGGAGTGGGAGATGCGCTCATATTTTGAAGGCTATTATGAAGCATGTGCGCCTGCAAGTTGCACTTATACAGTCACTCAACGACTCGATATTGTTTATTTAGTTGCGACGATTTTAGGCCTATATGGTGGCCTTGTTATCATCTTTTGTTTAACCGTTCTACATAGTGTACAACTCGTTCACTTGGCGGTACTGTACTGGTGCAGTCAAAATTCAGATATTGATCGCATGGAGGCTGTCCGGCGTGGAGGTAAAAATCCATTTGCTTATCAATTGTGAAATGGTAACGGTAGAAAAAAAGCAATTCATTTGAAAAATTTTTAGAAGAAAGGCTTCAAGAGTTTTTTGACAAGTACTTTTTCAATTGCTTCATATGAAAACAAATAAAAGCATCTAGACTCCACGTCCAAATGATCTTACTTCAATTATCAATGTGTAATAAGACAAAGTTTTCTTTTATGATGCCGTTGATTTTTTAACCTTCGAAAGATCGAATTGTATTAACACTAGCAACAACAAGGTGGCATGGATTCCTATCTTCATTGTCATTTTTAACAGTACTAGTGTTACCAAAACCTCTAGAAGATCTCACATTGAGATTTAAAACCATGCTTTACTGTTTTTCTCTAGGATTCCCCAAAATAGCTACAGACATGACAAAGATCGCTTGTTTTTTATAGATACGACTGAATTCAATTCGTATATCAATATGGGAAGAATTATTCTGAAAGCTTTTCAAATGACTGATATACCTATAATCCATAGTGATTATTTTGAGATCCAATTCTCTTTGTGTTTTATTGCTGTCTGGCTAGAATGCATCGACTTACGTTACAACTGGCGAATATCAAGTAAGTATTGAGCACGATGAATTTGTTTAAAAAAGAGAGCTCCACTACTCAAATAGCTAATCTCGAACAAATAGCTGTCGCCGCCACTCGTTTGTACATCATGCTACTTATTGCAAGTATAAGTGTGGTTGTGTTGTTCAACAGTTTCAATCAGATGACTGTATCTGGTATTATATCATCGCCCACACTTGCCACCTTCGATCAGTTCGAAGCAGCGTATTCATCAACATTTTCATGTCAATGTCAACAAATTTCTGTGGCGTTTGGCACTTTTTTTCACCTACACTCCGACATACCATCAGGCATGTTCTATGACGAACCATCTTCACTTGTTTAACTCAGTGTTCGGTGAAAAGCGATGGGAGCCAACTAAAAAAAATCAACAAAAAGTGACGCCATATTTTTCAAAAATTCGCTTCATACAAAAACATACTCACAGATATAGAATTACTTGGGAATGTATCTCAAAGATATTGGAGATGACGAGTCTTTGCAAGGAAATTTCAAACGAAGCGTTTCGAAAAAAAACCGATCTTCTGCACATTTTATGCACTCTCTTCGATCAATGAAAGATTACACTGTAAAAACAAGAGGCAAATAACAAACCCTTCTCTTATATTAGTTCCAGCACTGCGACAGTTTTTCTAGAGCAAAAAGACGTAATTCAATTTTAAACTAGACTGGTTTTAATAGTTAATCCAATAGTCTTTATATATGTGTCAGGCAGAATTGAGTTTTAGGCAAAATTAAACATAGTTTTCAACGAGTATCATTTCTAGTTAATTTGAAAAAATTTCAATAAATAATGGAAATTGAACTAAGTTTTGGAAGACGTAGAGCTCGCAAGTTGTACTCAATNATTTTTCTCTAGATTACATGAAAAAAGTTGTTGAATATTATGACGAAAAGGATCCTTTAACAGAAAAACGTCGTCGGTCTTGGAAAAATGTGAAACATCGATTTCAACGTGTCAGAGATTTATCATATATTTCTCGTTTTCGTGCTTATATTGAAAAGGGGGGAACGAGAATGCAAAAATTGGAAAATGTTAATAATTATGTTTATCATAAATTTGAACAAGCTTGTTAGCTCCATATGTGTAGAACGAAAGAGAGACAAGCAGTGTCACTGATGTTATGTGACAGAACGATGAAAAAGATGACCTTCGTGGGAATCGAACCCACACCTCCTGCTATCCGGGCAGTTGTCCTAAGCCAATTAGGCAAGAAGGCGCATTCTAATCATCGTTTAGCGTCCAAGTGAATCATCATGGACGCTAACAAAGCTCGACAATCTTATCTTCCTGTGCATGATCTGGACTTGCGTCGCTGGGGCTTAGAAAAAGCTAAACAAGAATTGCTTCATGATTTTGTCGCTTCGGGAAAATGGTTGTTTAATTTTAAAATACAGCACAATATATGCTCAAGAAAAGTGACCAAGGTGAGTAACTCCTCTCCGCTGTTTACAATAGGGTAATCCCTATTTTACTGAACTTGAAGTTAGAAACTATTCTGCTTTAGGTAGTAACAACTAAACAAGTAAAAAATAAAGAAGAAGTTCAACATTCTGCAGATGAATTTGTATCAAGTGTACGAGATCTTTTACCAAAATATGATACTGATTATGTGATTAATACAGATCAATCTGGTATTCAGCTTGAATTTCATTCAACTAGTACTCTTTCTTACAAAGGAGAAACGACTACTGCCTTAACTGTTCGTTCGAAGAATGCGATCACGCTTTCATTCACTGTGCAACCATGTGTTAGTCTTAGCGGCAAACTTGTCGGACCACTTTTCCTTTGTTTAAAGGAATCCACTGGTTATTTGAGCGAAAACGTTCGAGTGAGTGTCTCATAAACGATGATGTCTTTTTCCATGTTAGTATGATTAAAAAAACACTTCTTGACTATTATTGCATATTTCAGGGCCGTCTGTTTAAAGCTCCTAATATTGTAGTATCGTGTAGTACATCCGGCAAACTCACGACTGATCTTGTGAAATTTTGGCGCGATAACGTCTTGCTTCCTTCTATTTCTTCTCATCGTACTCTTCTCATCTCTGATTGCTGGTCTGGTCAAAGTAACACTACAGGTATTTACGACAATATTAGAAACCTTCATCGACTTGAAATACCAAAACATACTACGGCAAAAATTCAGCCATTGGATTTGTTTTACAATAATCAGCACAAATACATCGCTCGTCGTATGTTCGATCGAGTACTACTTGATGGTCTTGATATTAATTTTAGTGAACGTAATTGTATCATTCGTAGTCAGTCTCTCATTTATAATCAACTATGTGCTCCTGTTTTTCGAAAAATGTTACAATATGCTTGGCACGCGAGTGGATATGTAGACAATCATCCAGGTGCTTTTCTGTCTGTCAAACAGGTGTGCTTTACATTTCATAACGTTCCAGGTAGTGGTGACTGTTGTGAATCGTCTCCATTTATTTGTTGCAGTTGGTGTAGAAACAATTTCTGTTTCCAACATTTCTTTTCTGATTATCATTTTCATCATAGTCTATATAATTTAGCTTAAAGCAATTGTTTTGGACCATATAGATTAACCATTTTTTATCTTTTTTTTCTTTCGGTACGTAATGCTACCGGTATACTTTGTTAACATTAGGATAGATATGAAAATAAATATACTATTTCGAAAGACTAGAATTATCTTATAATTCTGGGAAATACTATATATAACGACATATAGAATGACATTACTATTGCCTAAAATTAATAATTGAATCTTCTCAAGGTTGTTTGAGCTCAAACTTTCACATTATGTTCCACATGAGTATAACTATATGTGAGAAAAATCTCCATTGGTTTCAATGAGTATTGTTTGACATATTAATTTTTTAGTGATAAGATTTCTCTTATAGTTGTAATAATAAAAATGCTCTATCTCTTCAGAAACAAGCCAGGGGGACGAACTTTTTTAACCATAGACATAGCTCACTATGGGCTACAAGATGCGCAAAACCCCGACTGAAAAGCGCTCTGGCACCTGGGAAGGTTCCCTTGTAAGAAGTAAATCGAAGAAAAATATAGTTTTCCATCTTGTCAACTCTAACTCTTCCTGAATAGTATTCTGTTCCGTTTAATGAAAAAAACTATTTACTTCATCTTGATAAATGAAAACTTCTTATATCGATCTTATATTTCATTTCAGAGAACAGTTAAAAGAGTATTAACAAAGCGTTCATAAAAATCTATCAGCCTGTTCATGATCATTATGATTTTATTTGACATTCAGCCGATCTTTGCGTGTTCGACCACATTTTTTAATTGTCATTACTTAGAAGTAGCCTAGTTTTGATTTGAATCAGGCATGATTTCTTAAAGACAAGCTTTATAAGTTTTGTAGATTTTACATCAAAAACATGTAGTCCAAGAGGAAAAGATGAGTTTTACCCACATGTGTAGCTTCACACAATTCGATGAACTTGTTAATGCTTCTATATTTTTTACTCGAACAAATCAAACACAACCATGTTTAGCAAAGCAGCTTAATGCATTAAGCTCATCCTCTAGAGAACGCGATGTGCCGGCAGATTATAATTTACACTTACTTTTAGGATTCAGCAAAAGACTATGGCTACTGCGGTTTTGTCAATAGCTGGACATATACAGCAGGAATTTATGCTTGGGGTGCAGAACCACGAAATTCCACACAACTAATGAATCCGCATTCACCGCTCATATTTGTCGTTACCGGGATGCTTGTCGGATGCTTTCCATACGAAGCTCTGATCAGAGGTGTGCTAGAATGTTTCTGTGAACCGGAATGCCTCAATAACACGGCTCGGTGGATCTCAAGACTTCCACCTTCCGCTTGACCTGCAGCATTGGATAGAACAAAACCGTCACGATTCTATCCTAACACTACAGTGGGATCAATATTTGATGAAAACATGGTTGAAAAAGTGAACATTAAAAAGAATTTTTCAGGGTATTATGATTCATGCGCGCCAAATTACGGTACTTACACTTTCCAACGGCGACACAATTGGATCTACATGCTAACTATACTCGTGGACCTATATGGAGGTCTCAATGTGACTTTCCGAGCCGCAGCCCCTCTTCTGGTTCAGCTAGGGCATTATATTTATGCGAAATGTGTAAAGAAGGGAACAGTCACACTCTAGATCTCAAGATTTCCAACAAGGTATTGTTGAAAATATGCATCCAATATTTTCCCTTTTAGCGGACAATTTTATTTTTCTCGGGTGGTGTTCTCGAACAGTGCATTTGATGATTAACATTAAAAAAAACTGCTCTCAATTAACTTGTTCGTGGTATGTGAATGAAATTCATCGATCTTTCTTAATCAAAAGTAAAAGTGCTCACACTTATTTGTTTCTGTATGTGTCCATTCTACATTCAAGTTTATATAGAGGAATTCGGGATGAAAATATGAGAACAATAATTTTATCACGATAAAATTACGACATATTCATTCAGAATAAATGAACTGATTACATATAATATTTGTGAAACTAATCAATAAATATTGACTCGTTTTAGCATAATCTAGACGATCAGTTTCTTGGCATTGGTGGTACACAAGTCTATGTGATTGTCCTCACGTTGGCTGTTATCATTCTGATACTCTACGCATCGTTCACACCGCACACCCTCTCTATCACAATTTCGACACCATCTATTACTACTTTTGAGGAGTTGCAAGCTACCTATCAGGATGCACTCTTGTGTCCCTGTTCCAAGCTGTCAATTCCAAACAGTAACATAATAGTACTCTCTCCTCCACATTTCCATCAAGTAAGACTGGATCACAAAAGAAAACTGCTTCATATTTTCCATGTATATAATTCTCCATTAATGACTTCTTGACAAGTATGACATTATTTAGACATGAAATGACGTACTCTTTATCCTGTCCTTGGAGTTGTGGCCCCTTTTTCATTTACGCGCACCAAAATCTAAAAATACCACTGATCGCTGCGCTGAAAAACACACTGCAAGGAAGCACGTATGAGTAGCTGTAAATACTAAATGATGGGGCAATATTATTGTCTTCATATATCATAATGCCCTTGCACAATTTCTTTTGCGTGCCGCGATAATAGTGGAAGTACATGGCAACGAACTAAAAGAACAGGTAATATTTATTCAGCGTAGATGTAATTGTCGCATATGACGCATCTTTTCATGGATCGATATCTGTTGCGTGTCGTAAAACTCTGATGATATTTTTGTTTCATCAGTATCTTTATTGGGAAACATGATAAAACGTTGTCTCTTTTCGACAAATATTAGGCAAATCACTGTTCTTTTATAAACAAAGAAAACACTGCACCATTTTGTCTTTTTTTCTCAAGTCATAACTTTTACTTTTATAAAAGTATTGGGTTGGTAAGAAATTTTTTGCGTCTTTTTCGAAAACTTTCTTTTTATTTTTTAACTGTAAGAATCCAACTACGTTTCAACAATCTATGCTCCATTACTATCTATGACTTGTCGCCAACGCTCCGGTAGAGAAAGGATCCCGCGTTCGTAGAAGTCCTGAGACTTTTGACCGAAGAAGTTGAGAAGATCCATTTTGAGATCGTTCTCGTCGTCGAATTTTTTCTCGCGTAAATGGTTAGACAGAGAACAGTACAAGTGATAGTTTGTAGGAGCAAAGTCTGGAGAATAAGGTGTGTGTGGAACCGTGATCCATCCGAGCTTCAATATTTTTTCACGCGTCGGCTTTGCAATGTGTGGTCTGGGGTTGTCATGTAAAAAGTATATTCGATCCAGCTTTCCCTTAAGTTTTTCTGCAACCCGGTCCAATTGTTGACAATAGAGATCAGCAGTGACGGTGCAGCCGTTTGAAAGAAGTTCCCAATGTATAATTCCGTTCACTCCCCGCCACACGCTCAACATAATCTTCTTTGGGTGAAAGCCATTTTTGGGCGTTGCTACACCTCTTTGTCCAGCTTCCAGCCACTGTTGCTTGCGCGTATAGTTAACATACAATACCCACTTTTCATCGCCAGTAATAAGATTGTGGAGCCATTGGTAGTTGCGGTGAGAATTCATGTGGTATTCAAACTCCGTATTTCCACGTTTTGCCTAATTCGGGCAGATGTGTTTCCACTGTAATATGAGAGCACCCAGGCCGCTCTGCTAAACACCGAGTAGTCAATTTGGGATCTTCTTCGAGAAGCTGCTTTAAGGCATCCACATTCACCTGTACTGGTCTCCCGGTATGAGGTAAATCGTCGAGTGCGAAGTTGTCATTCTTGAATCGATGTAACCAATGTTGCGCTGTACAAATAGAGAGTACATCCTTCCCCATCATACCACATATGTTGCTTGTTGCTTCCGTTGCTTGATGACCTAAACGGAATTCATGAAGCAAGAGTACTCGGAGCTCTCTACGAGATATCTTCACTTCTAATTCGAGATCAACGTCCATGCCCATAATTTTGTTATTGTTCGAAAGATATTCGTACCCTCTATATATACCCTGAGTATGGAAACTTCTAGAACTTTCTCAACTGTTCTAGGAAATTTAAGAAAAAAACGCAAAAAATTTCTTACCAACCCAATAGAACTTAGCTTTCTCAACTAGTCACTTATCTAAAACAAGTAATTCTCGAGTTCCGAAAGCCAATAAAAAGAAGCTTTCCACACAGCCTTTAAGAGATCAAAATAGGAAACACGTTCGAGTTACTTAGTAGTTAAAGTAAAAGACAAGCTAAAAGCTCAGTTTCAATTTTGATGAGCGTAAAATGTGTGGCTTTTATTTATGCTGAAAAGGTAGAAAGAAAAAAGCTAGTTTTTTTAATTTTTTACTTGAGATCTCAGAACCATAGCTTTTAGTGCACAAGAAATGCTGTTAGACCATGGCTTCTCCAACACATTATTCCACCAATGACTAGATCTCATCAAGACCGAGCGCTTTGGGCTCAACAAATTACTCTGTGGGGTAGCATTCAACTTTCAAATAAAAATGTGACGAAGACCATTTTTTGTTGAAAAGTTTTTTACCGTCTCAGTCGACCAAGTTCACATCTTTAGAGAATACATTCCCAGCACGAGTTAATTAATAGATAGCGATGTACTTATGATTTTTCAAGTGGGATAGAATAACAAAAGCCTACATCACACATCCTTGATGAGTTTTGTACTGCTTCTCTCCTATTTCAACAATCATTCATCACTATCTGTTATATTAACCATGTCAAAAATATATATTCTCTGAAATTTTGAATTTGATTGACTGAGATGGTGCAAAACGTTTCAACAAAAAAGATGATCTTCTCCACGTGTTGAATAGATCGGCACAAATAAGGCCTTGAAAAGAGTCTATTGATTTTCGCACAATGCAAAACATCAATTATGGGTTCCTTCTAAAGTTGAATGTTGTCTCATATATGGGATTTCTTGAGCGCAAATGTACTCAGTCTTGATAAGATCTAATCATTAGATGAATAATGTGTTGGAGAAGATACAGTCTAACACTATTTCTTGTGCACTGAAAGCTATAGTTCTAGAAGTTTCATGGAACAGTTGGTTCTAGTGACACTTCGAAAACTAGTTTTCGAGAAAATGGACAAAAACTATTTCAAGTTAGGATACCATATTGAACATGAAGATTTTGCTAATTGTTACGAGTTGTCGACGAGAGGATCATCCCTTGAACTTCGAAAAGGATTTTACAAAAGTCTATTCAAAATAACTTCATCAATGAAAATTACAAAAACTCTATCTGTAATGTGCTGTGTGCTAAAAAAATTCAGTGTAACTTCTTGTCATATGGATAAGAAACTTTTCACAGCTATTGTCCATCATATGTTCTAATCTTTTTAAAAGTTAGCGTCACTTAGTAAAATAATCAGAGGAAGCCTACCATAGGATGACGTCGCCCTAAAAATGTTGAGCCTTTCTACGAACGATTGAGTAGTTCGACAGCGCCTTGAGATTTCTCAATAGACGTGTCAGAGGGACGAAAACCCTTGTAGATGCATAATCAGGAGGACAACCTCCACTTATAACCGTTTCTCTTTACGCAACTAGCATCACTCCGATCTAAGTTATTCAATATTTTTGTCGATTCGCAATTAAATATACCACAGAGCATCCAATGCACAACGGACCTTTCTGTCCAATTTTTCATATTGTATGGTCGCCTTGAAACTTAAATCTTTAGAGTGTTCACATATACTTTGCTATCTTTTTTTGGATCATACATTATCATATTAGTCTTCTGCATCATTGTGTTCTATAGAATTAGATCAGTTATTACAACCTGAAGCATAGCATTTGCTCTTGTACATAGAATTAGATGTTTATATTTGATGGAAACAGATTTGCACAAGTGCTTTCGTACAACCTGTCTGGCTTGATGATTTCTTCACAATAAACTTCGCCAATGAGTTGGATCGACGCAGCTTGTGGGCGTACGATTTTCGAAATATCGGCTGGTACTTTTTTTACAATGCTGCGTCGTTTTGCGTCGTGGCCAAAGAAACGATAGCAACAAGCGAAGCTCTCTTTGTTACAGGAGAATTTGTTAGCGCCAATACATTTTCAGGTATGCAGATGTCTTCGTTTCTATTCGAAATTCATTATGTGGCTCTAATCATTCAATAGCCATCAGATCTTCGCAGTGTTCGTTATGGATAATGTCTTGTAGAGCTCGAGAAGTTGAGCATTCAACTGAAAAATCTTTTAATTCAATGCATATAGAATTAGAATATGCAATACAATAGTGAAGGTTGGAGGGTGCACAAGCAGTCTCTTCATATTTATCGTGATCATTTCAGGGGAAAAGAACGGCATATTGTCAAATCTATGACAAAGTCAGGAGACCATTGATATACCTAGCTTCATCTGTGGGTTCATTGTTCCTGCTGCATAGTTCAACGATTATTAAAAGATCGTGTTTCATAAAATTACACTTAATCTTTTTCTGTGGAAGATAAACACCATGCAAAAGATGACACACAGAAGATTGGAAAGTTAAATTTATATAATTTAAATGACTTGTTAACCGTCAGCGCACTCTCCATGACCAAGATGTGACCGAAAAACAGTGCTTCATTTGATGTCTTTTTTTCTGAAGACACATCAGGTTGTCACCAAAAACAGCAAAATGAGACGGCATTTTTTGACCAACCCTTGTTATCAGTGGTTCCGTCTCTTATTGTTTTCTTTGAAGGTGTCGAATTTGAGTCTCGCACAAAACTGCTCGTCAACTCTTTCAAGAACCGCACGGCTCAAGACTTGAAGTCAATGATGTCAATGATGCCTACATTGATGATAGCCAGTAGTGCAGATAGTGGCAAAACTTACCAGCAGTTATTCATTAATGGCGAATGGCTATTACGTCGTCAAACACCAGCCCCTTCAACCTTCGACGAGTGTGCATGTAGTGTGACGTACAACTGCCGTGATAGGTGGTCTGCAGGTCTCATCGTATGCTACAATGGAGACAATTGTACGGTAGGTAGCGTTGCATGGATTACTTCTGGTATTGTTTTAGCGTGCACTGCCATCGAAACGATCCTTACTACTGACTACCGCTGCTTCTTCAATCAAGATTGTATCAACATGCTTATATCTGTTTATAACTTTGACATGCCCAAGAGACTTCCATTGCCGGCGGCCACGCGTGCCATCTGTTCGATGAACAGTTCGATTCCATCGCGTTTTTCAATTCGTGACACGATGGGTACACTCATCAGCGAACTGTTGCTTGAGGAATGGGAGATACAACCAAACTTTTGAGGCTATTATGAAACATGCGCGCCTGCAAATTGTACTTATAGTGTTACTCAACGACTCGACATTATTTACGTGGTTACGACGATCTTAGGCTTATATGGTGGCCTTGTTGTCGACTTCCCTTTAATCGTTCCACGTAGTGTACAGTTTGTTCACTTGACGATAATGTACTGGCGCAGCCGAAACTCAGATAATGATGGCACGAGAGTTGTCAGACGTGGAGGTAAAAATCGATTTGTTCATCAGATGTGAAATGTTAACAGTCAGAAAAAGCAATTCACCTAAACAATTCTTAGAAGAATGGTTCCAAGAGTTTTTCGACAACTACTTTTTAAATTTGATCATACGAAAACGATAATTCTTCACTTTCGATTAAGAGTTCAGATTCAAACACCTCAGAACTTTACTTCAAAGTCCACACTGAATTTTCTGGCTAGAGTTCAACTTGAACATAGCTAGATATGACTTTCGTTTCCGCCTCCTTCTGCATACTACTAAATATCATGATGTACAAGAATCTATACTTAGAGCTCAAATAATCTTACTTGAAATAGCAACGCATCATCTATTTTCTAAGATCCATAACCAAAAGCGGTTACGGATTTGAATGTTTGTTATGAATATGTATATGAACTGAAAATGCTGTCGCTTATCCAATGATCATTTAAGTAAATGAAGAAATCTTTCATATTTGAAATCAAAATTCAGCTAAGAAATGTTGAGTAAGGCGACATAGGGTGAAAGCCAATTCCGTGAAGGGATCACTATTAAAGAACTCAAAGAGCAAACGTCCATTCGAAAATAGTTTTGTAAAAAGAGTTTTCTTTTATGATGTAGCTTAGAATTTAACTTTCGAACGATCGACTCCTATCAACACTTTTACCAGCAAGATGAGATCGGCTCCCATCTCCACTTCCTTTTTTGACGATCATAGTTTTATCAAAAACTTTTGAAGATCTCAACTTGAGATTTGCCGTCATGCTTTATAGTTTTTCTTAATGATTTCTAACAATAGCTACAGACATGACGAAGAGCGTTTTTTCTTTTTAGATATGACAGGCTTCTATTTTGTGTATCAATACGAGGTGAATTGTCCTGGAAGATTGTTGAATGACTGATTTACCTACAGTTCAGAGTGATTATTTTGAGATTCAATCACCTTTGTGCTTTTTTTACCGTCTAGCTCCAATGCATCAACTTACGTTACAACTGGCTAATATCAAGCAAGCGTTGAGCACGCTCAATTTGTTTAAGAAAGAGAGCTCCACTACTCAAATAGCCAATCTCGAACAAGTAGTAGTCGTCGCCACTCGTTTGTACATCATGCTACTTATTGGAAGTATAATCGTACTTGTGCTCTTCAACAGTCTGAATCAGGTGACTGTGTCCGGTATCATATCATCGCTCACGCTCGCCACCTTTGAACAGTTTGAAGAATTGCATCCATCAACATTTTCGTGTCAATGTCAACAAATATTCGTGGCCTATGGTGCCTTTTTTTCTCTTACTCCGACGTACCATCAGGTAAGCCATATGATGAACCATATTAATTCATTTAGAGCAGCGATTGGTGAAAACTGATGGAAGCCGACTGAAAAATCAGCGAAAAAGTTACACTATTTTTCAAATTCGATTTTTAGAAAAAGATGCTCATAATATGGAATAATTTCGAAGTCTAGTCCAGAGACATTTAACACGAGAAGTCTTGGCAAGAAAATTTCAAACCAAGTGATTCGGAAATTTCGATCTTGTGCACATTTTGATGCATTATGACAGAAGAAAAAAATCTGCAATTCTCGTTTTTATAGCAACAATAAACTCTTAAAGGATTTACGAAAGTACAATCTATAATGCGCCCTTGTTTTGCCGTATGAGAATCTTCATAAATCTTTCAAATGTTTATGTAACATTGTATATAGAGTAAAAGTTTATTATTCTATCCTTTTTCTACAGTGTAGTCTTTACCGACTCGATTGGCTTTCCCAACCGACCCTATTCGATCTAGCATTGGTTTCAGCTGTGGGATAGCCTTACCGGAGAAAAGGGGCGCAATTCAAGTTTGAACTAGACTAATTTTAACAGATTATCGAATAGTCTTTATATGATTGTTTGTACAGTAGACATAAGTAATTATCCCATGTGCAGTGGTGGAATCAGAGAACAGGATATGGTATAGACAGTTGCATCTACCTCAAGGCACTCACACTCTGTTTCGAGCCAGAGAACTCAAACTTTGAATTAACGTTTTCTTGTCATTTATGGAGATCAAAAGAGTCGTCTTTTGCAATCCATAATATAAGCAAGGCTTTTCATCCCTAATTAGAGTTTAATAGCACACTAAATGCTTATCATAATAAGTCTTTTGGCTCTGATATAGAGAAATAGGAATAATTAAATGATTGAATAGTTGAATAATTGAATAGTTGAAGTAAATTTTCAATAGTTGAATTCAATTTTCAGGTTCGACATGTATACTTTTGCAACCTTCAAGTGAAAGAAAATTGAGCATATATTTTGCGTAAAGACGTTTTACACTCAGATTATTTCAGGTACAACAATGGCCACTTCTGGTTAGTTTGTGTCAAATAAAAACTTCACCAGAACACGAAATGTAATATCGAAATAACTGGTTGTATTTAGTTATTGACAATCTACCTACACATACTTCACGCAAAGTTTTGTTGCCTTACTTCCGAAAATCGGTTGTTAAGTTTTCCGGATATATATTCTGATATCATGACATGAAAGTCGAGGATTAATCAAAATTTAGATCAGCCTAACTTTTCATCAGTTCAACACTAGATGCAAAAAGTTTTGATTTAGAGGTCTTGACATAGCTGACTCAGATGCATCAGTCAAATCTAACAGCAACAATAGAAAACCATATCTCAGTGAACCTCTGGTAACTTGCCGAAGCCAGCAGGAATAGTGGTGAAAATGTTTCCAGGTTTAAAATCGTTTTCTGATTCTTAGGTGTGTTCGAGTGCGTTTATCGTTTCGAACTGGACAACATCCTTTTATGGCTTCGGATCTACAGCAATCAGTTATCTGCAACTTGATCGACTCCTTCTTAGCAAACAACATCAGATTATGGGCTGGTTGTGTGATGAAGCAAAGGCAATTGTAAGTTCGTACCCGATTAATGTTCAGCAAAATACGCTAGTTAGCACCACAGCATTGTCTCGAGCCTTCTTCGCATCGGGAATGGATTTTATCAGCGATCAAATCACCAAACGCCTGCCAGTGAATTATCGACGCGGATATGACCTGATCGCCGAATTTATGCACAATATTTTACTCTCGACCGCTTTCAATACTGATTGGCTGTTAGAGTTCGGAAATGTGTCCAATAGTTACCTAGTGCAAAGTGTGCCACGTGAATATGCCAATGGCACGTGCAATTGCGTCGTGTCGAAAGACTGTAATGAACCTCTGAGGATAGGTCCTCCTGGACTCGTGTTACCTGGCCTTGTTGTTGGTTGCTTACCTATTGATGGCCTACGCATGTCCACACTCGAATGTTTCTTCTCATCTATTGTCGGCGCCAGAATTAAATAGGGGTGGGTATAAGCTCAATAACTCGACAACCGCAATAGCTAGCGACCTGCGGTTTTCGTCAATCGAAAGAGGAGGAGTTGGGACGCCTTTTTCTCTGATAATGTATAAGACGAAAACCTTTTAAAACTAATCATATTCGAAAAGCATGCAAAAGAACCCATGAAAATGATCTGCCAGCTCGATGAAATTTAGNAAAAAGCAGTTTGAAAGAGAATTTATTTTAAAGTATTTTCATCGTATTTTTATCTTCTGATGCCTCATAAAAACTAGAAAGTGCATTTCGACATTGATTGGCAATTCCAGCTATGCTTTTTTTCACCAGATCACGTACTAAATCGTCTGATCGACATGTTAATATATGACAGCTGGTATTGGATAAGAGATTAGAGCGCAAACAGCTGCTTAACAACGACACCTATATTCACATTCACATCCACACACTCAGTTTTTCAAAAATAATGTTTAAATTTTCATTAAATGAAACGTATTTCAGTTACATGGAAAAGTTTTCCACGATAATAGAGAAAACAAAGAATCAAAAAATAGTTATAAAGTGTTTATCTAATCAATTCTACAGAATAAGAATAAGAAAATGAGTACAAAAGATAAAGATGAATATCGCTCATAGACCTTCCATAAGTAATACTGCAGTACTTGGTATAGTGAGAACACAAAAGTATCTTTCATGTTTTTCTGAATAGTAGCAGGCTTTAACGTCATACAGCGACTGTTTTTCCTCAAGATACAAACCTAAACAGTCTTTTCATTTGCTTGTGAATGTAATAATTTGCTTTAAGATAAATGTATGAAAACATACGTTCTAGTGTGCTTGTAAAAGCCTAATTTTTGCAAGAAAACGTATGAAGTCAAATACAAGTTCGAACAATTTTATTTTAAAAACAAAATAGGTTTTGTACATTTCTTTTTGTGGATGACATGCTAATTTCTAAAATTTAGTTTTATATGTCAAAGATCCCTGGAGAAGCCACGCAAGAACTTCTTCTCAAACAAATTTTATTTAGGAAAAAATTCTCTTCAGTCTTGGCTATGAAACCTTCCATATAAAAACATTCATAAGATGAAGTAAACGTGTACATATGACACAAACATTCAATGGTTTCCTTACAGTAATCAAAAGATCACTCTAATCTTGAAAGCATATCTAATCGGGCATTTTGTTAGTTGAACTTAATCTTGAAAAATTTTTATAAGGATTTTTTTCTAATTACATTCTAGTGAATTCGTCGCATTCCTTTCTCTGTAGAGTAAACTAATATATTTATTTTGCAATTAGTTAGTTTATAGGATTTCTGTGGCATTCCATTGAATACACTATGTAATAGGGTCAGAAGAAAAACGGCTATTTCATTGAATGAATTTATATGATATCAGACAGTACGTCATAGATAGAGACTATTGCAAGGCTTCAAAATTCAGATAATTACAAGTATATATAAGGCCAATCAACACTTATAAACATTAAAACAGACATTTTCACTCTTATACACGTAAAAGTACTTTGTCTAGAGACAATGTTGTTGTCGACGCAGAATCTCATTCCAGATACACAACCGAGAGTGTTTTCGCCGATCTCCACAGTTGCACCAGAAAATTTACAATCTTCGAACGATTTCAAGGTAAAATTAATTTTGTTTGAATCATGCTGCATCGATAGTACATGCAATGTATCTTCTCAATATAACATTGAAAATTTGTTCATGTCTACTCACATGCGAATGTTCTTCAATTTGAACTTCAAGACTAAGCTAACTTATAAATATTCGGAAATATTCTAACAGAACGTTTAGTCTTAAGCTTCAGAAAACATTGATTCACAATAGAAAGGATAACTTTTCCCACCATATTTTATGAATGATCTTTCTCTAGAAGTTTTTGTTTTTTTTGATATCATACCACACTCAGTCGTTTTCATTATTTGCAGAACTCTAAAAAGTGATGTTCTGATCAATTAGTAGATCCAAGTCAGAAGAAATGAGAGACGTATCCATAACAAGATTCACTATACTAGAAGAAATTTATCAACACTTATCATCAAGCTTTTAAAGAACTTTGTCGATAGATCATTTAATTATCTGCATGATTCAATATCTAACATCTACTGTATTCATGATTGTCTCGTTAATGAACAATAAAAATTGCGAGTAACGTTTGTCGCTATTCCTAATCAGATTATCTCGAAGTTCTATTTGCTAACAGAAAAATGTCAAGAATTGTCTACTGAGGGATCGTTTGACTACTAGCGATAACAAAGCATTACGAAGGCTGGCATTAAACTTCAACATGCTATCGCCCTAATGAAAATAAAACCTATAAATTATTATAGCTAGTCGGATTTTACATTTGGGCAAATGAAATATCATACAAAAATTTTGAATAAATTCACCTATAATGCAATATTAACCTTTCAGTTGACATTTCAATATATATAAGATGATGTCTCATTCTCAAAATCATCATAGCACAAAATATAGACTTTCGACACATATGCGTTTATTTTACTTAGAAGTGGACATCATCACTATTTTGGGCAATGCTTGTTGTGACGTTCTCAACGAGCTTCGTCATGGGTGTTCATACTGGTGGACCGAATCTCTACAATGGGGTGAGTTGTTGTTTGAATCTATTCATAATTCTATTTATGCACTACTGATGTTCTTAGTTCATTATCCCTTGGTTGCGAGGTTATCCATTTCCATGTCAAAAGGATAGCAGTACAGCTAGATGGATAGCACGTGTGTGGTGGAATTGTAACTATGTGAATATTTCGTTGTATAACAAAACAGGTTACTATTATTTACCTGCTATACCAATCCAACATCAATTCATTCAAAATTTTGTTGATTCACTTCACGGTATCGTCTGGGTTATAGGAGCTGTAGTAGGTAGTTTTACTACACAATATTGGTATATATTTTTGACAAGGTTCGCACTTATTATGACACAATAGTTCCAAAATTTGTGATTTGTTCATTTTTATTTTTAGACGAAATACGATTTTTGTCAATATGCTCTTTCAAGTAGCAGCATCAATTCTGATGATTATTCCACTTGAAATCTATCACGGCTATGATAAAGGTGAACCAAGTCTAATTTCGATTAGAGATGCTCTTCAAATGAAAGATTTGGCCATTATCCTTTTCTACATATCACGTTTTCTTTCTGGTTGGGCTTCAGGTAAAGAATGGTGTCTCGTTGATGTACCTTGATTCATTCAATCAAAGTAATGTATTTTTAAATAATGCTCTAGGAATGAGCTGTGTAGCAACAACAATCTATCTAATTGAAATTAGCCCTCGAATGATGCGTGGCAAAGTAGTGACATATCATCAATTGTTCATCGTTATTGGCATTCTTGTAGGACAGATCGTCAGTTTTCCTTGGCTACTTGGTCAACACAAGTGAGTTGTTTGGTTCGTATATATAAATAATTTCTGCTTCATATACCAGTAAATGGCATTGGGGTATGGCATGGGTTGGTATATTTCCATTGGTTGGATGTTTTCTGATTTGGAAGTTACCTGAAAGTCCACGATGGTTTGTGCAAGAGCAGATGCGAGCTGAAGCTCTGCAATCCTTACAAATTCTTCGTAAGACTAATGAAGTTCATGCCGAGCTCACCGAAATTGAACGAGAAGAAGCGACAGTAAATATGGCAGATCTTTCATTGTTTCGATTATTTACTTCCTCTCGATTTCGTTGGCCACTATTAACCAGTGTGATTCTCAGCGCTGCTGCACAATTTTCGGGGATCAATTCGGTACGTATTGCGAAAGATGAAAACTAAAATTCAATTAAAGACTTATTGATTTTTAGGTATTTTTCTATTCCAATCAAACATTCTCAACCATGGGTTTTGTCGAGGACAAATTTTATTGGAGTACTTTCTCTACAGGTCTATCAAATTTGGTTGCAACAATTGTACTAATCAAATTGATTGAGTCACATGGTCGACGTTCTCTAATTCTTTATCCACTTATATTAATTTTCTTTATCATGATACTGCTTTGTGTATTCACTCAAGTTAGTCCTAGTATGTTTTCTTTTTTTTTTGAATTTGATACTTGCAACCATTTTATCATATTTAATTGTAGCTAAATTTGCGGGCGGAACTCTTTTTCTTATGTTAGTTTTCATTGCTTTATTTGCCATTGGACTTGGTCCACTGCCATACATATATCCCAATGAGGTATTTACAATTGGAATGCGACCTATGGGTCAATCTGTTGCAATGCTCTCATTGTTTTTCTGCGATTTAGGTGAGTGAATTGTAATCTAAAAGAAAACTAGCAAATAATTGATTATCTAGTTGTGATTCTCCTGTTTCCACTACTCGAATCGATACTGGGTAGTTTTGTATTTCTCTTCTTTTGTTTTTGCTGTTTAATGTCATTTATATTTCTTTGGCGAAAGGTAAACATCTTTATTTCTCATATTGAACAAATGAATCCGATTAATTTATTTCAGATGCCTGAAACAAAAAACAAGAAACTGTCGGAAATTCAAATATTTTGGGAATAGATTATCATCTCGAACATATTCCTCGCAAACCTAACGTCACATACAGATTAAACATTTTTTTGCTGTCAACTTCATTTTCAGAACAATTCTGTTGACAGTCATATCAACCTTTCTTTTATAATATTTAAACATTGATGCATCATCACTTTGATGAGAAAGGCTATAAGATGGAACAAGAATGTTTCTTTTTTTTTGCATGCTACGATTTGTTACTATTAAACAATATCTCAGACAACGAAAAATGTCTTTTTAACGGTTATTTTTCCTAAAGTATGATGAAAATAGGCCATCAATGGTAGACCATCTCCATATATATTTTGTGGATGTTTTCGAAAAATCATTGGTTTGAAAATGATTTGGTCCTGGCCATTATCGGAGACAAAGACATTCTCATGTCTTGTCTCTCAATTAGTACGATTGATGCGTTCTGTGAAAAATGAGTTAGCACAATCTAATAGACTATGACCCATTCCCTTAACAGACTTGTACATGCCATCATAACCTCAATCAAATATAGACGAAAACCATAGTAAAACTCACTGCATATGTCTATTACTCTTGTATTTCGATAAATACTTGAAACCAATGAGGAGTAGCAAAGATACAATTGCATCTTATACATTCAGTTTTGGTAAGAGAAACATTACACATTTGGAAGTATTATTCGATATTGATGATATAATTGACACAAAATGATTAATTCTTGGGCGAATACGTGTTTTATTCACACTAAGAAGTTCACTATTGAGATAAAATGTTACCAATTCTTCAATGACGATGTTCAAAGATACAAATGTGTAATGTTTCTCTTACCAA